>JAYMSP010003800.1:0-18433 GCA_036897095.1 Plantago elongata
GATGTATTTGAAAGTGTGCAAGAGAACATGAAATAGTATCAAAAAATATGAAATCCCCCAAACTATTTAACATGCTATGCAAAAAAGGGTAAAAAAGTAAACTATATAGAGTTATCCTTGCGTCCTTTCATAATAGAATAATATAGTCATTTCGATATGCAAGTTTAATCAAAGTATAAATTGTTTGCAGGTACAAAAAGTATGTAATTATAGGTTAGTGCAGGGACGCGCACAGAAAAAATTGTTAGGGGAAATGACCGTTACTCTTACTTATAATTTTACTGTACGATTTTTAGGATGATAACTGATGTTATTTCGAGAGAAACATTTATTATATGAAGAACAACCATTACACCAATTTTATAATAAAGTATTATAAATTTTATAAATATAATCTATTTACAATATATTACCATTATCAATTTGTAATTATGTTTGTTCCTTTGATAGGTATTAGAATGATTATCTTCAATATTTGTGAGATCTTTCTCCTCTTGAATAGAGCATTAAAAGGCTAATATGTAACTTTCTTAAATATATTAACTCACAAAGGGCATATTAGTAATTTCATAGTGCGTATGAAAATATAATAAACAAATTTATAAGTATTTTTCAAAAAATACTTATCCCAACTTAGTTATAATTCAATTACAAATGAACCCACACGTCATCAAACCAATTACAAATAGGTCCATATGAATCTAATTAATCATAAACAATTAATGACATGGAAGTCCATGTCATGCCACACAAGAAGCCACCTCAGCGAAATGTGCCACATACTCGCCGGAGTCAACGCCGAATGAGAAATTGGGTTTATCTATAATACTTCAAACAACAGAGGGTAATCTGTAATTGGCACAAACAATAAGGGGTGTATATGAAATTCCCCCCACCTGTAATGGAAAAGAGTAGAAGAAACCCAAAAACTTCTCTTCTCTCTTTGTGACCTTTTCTTATCCTCTCCCCTTTCGTATAATCAGGGCTCCAGTTTTGTTCGTCAGGAACATCTAGCAAGTGCAACTTGTTGTTAAGGTTCGACCGTTGTATCATGGGAAACAAGTGTTCCACAATATTTCAAGCACCGTAGTGAGAAGACGTAATTGTTTTAAGGAAAATGTGCTAGCACATGCATCGAATTTGTATTTGGTGAAAGGGATGATTCAATTACTGTTTTTCCTCTATACATTATAATTCATTTTATATACTAATATCTTCAATTTCTCTTATCAAGTGCAACAATCTTAAAACAATTATGGAGTTTATTCTCTTATCATTTGGATTCGAGTCTATACTCATTTTGATATTGGAGATATTAATTTTATGAATTTCTTGTGTAGAAAAAGAAGAAGAAAGAATCGGTAATCGGTTGATTTCCAACAAAAAGTTTTCCTTGATGGTCTTCCTCGTTTTGTGATACCAATTGGAGGAAAATGGTAAATAATTAAATTATTTTTAATTTGGTGAGTTATGCAAGTTGTTGGAGATGTAGTAGGTAATTCTCAAATTACTACACTTCTTTTATTGAATTTTACAATCTTAATGATTTATGTTACATTGGCTTTTGTATGTTTTTGAACATCGGATTCAAAGTTTTTTGTGAAATATAAATCTTTCTTGTGAGACAAAGAAATAGAAGTATGCATGTGGTAAATTCCATGTAAATGGATTTTGATATTGATTTTTGTTGGTTGTGAATGATAAAATCTTTTACTTATATTCAAAATTCTTTTGACAAGGCATGAGACTCTTTTTAGTAGACCATTAATATTGTCACTTAATGGGATGTTTCAAAATGAACTTTAATCCAATTCTTTTGTGATGGAATTATTGGAAAAATCTTTTGTGATTTTGAGTTCCAAGTACAAAGGACCAATGTGTTTATGTTGATGGTTACATCTCTAAAGTTTTGTTGATATATCATGATTAGTTTTGAATACGTACTTCACATAATTTGATATATCATTTGATCATGTTGGGTCTTGTGGTTTATCTCACATGGAGACTTGTTTAGATCTTGAGTGTGAGTTTAACATTGGAATAACGAGTGCCATTGGATTATGAAACCTCTATGTATTGTTATATATAAGGTGAAGTTTTTTGGTTTAGACACCAAAAGCGTGAATCATGCACTAGTATGTATACCAGTCACGTGTACTTTCAAACTATATATTCTAAGGTGGATGAAATGAGATAGTTGAAAAAGTTGTACATGGAGAATTCTGATTCATATGACATCAAGGTCATGGAAAGGTGATTTTGAAATGACATATTGGCTCAAGTTTTCTCTAAACAAAGTGTTATAGTAATGTTATGGAGAATTTAATTTTGTATTCTCTCCTAATCAAGTATGACATATGTCTTTTACTTAAGCCCTATTAAGGTCACTTTGACTATAAACGATGTCTATGTTGGTCAAGGTTTTGTCACCGAAGGCATGTTCAAAATCACAGACTCACAGTGGTTGTTAACAACAAAGCGAATGAAAAAGCTATGAATTCTACATATACTTGTTTGAGTCCTTTGACTCATGTTATGGTAGACTTGAAAATATTAATTATGATACTATGAGAAAATTAATTAACATGAAATGTTAACCAACGTTTCACATAGATGTCTAACTCAAGAGTAGAGTTTTATTATGTGAAAAAATAATGTTGACAAGTTCTTTTCAATATGTTGAAAGAAAATTGGACTACTTGATTTAATTCTTACATTTGTGTATGGTTTCAAATTAAATCTAATGTGTGTGGTTAACATGGTTGTCATTACTTTTATAAATGATTGCACACAAATTTTGTTTAGTGAAATTTATCAAAAGTAAAGATGGAGAAATAGAGAAATTGTGATCTCTATAAAAATGAAGTTGTGAATGAGCTCAACAAAAGGGTTAAAGTGATGAGGAGTAGTTGTGATCTCTATAAAAATGAAGTTGTGAATGGGCTCAACAAAAGGGTTAAAGTGATGAGGAGTAGTTGTGTGCTATTTGTGCATGAATCGTGCTCCTTACTCACTTCAACCAAACATGTCATAACGATGAATTGACACTTCACAAGAAATTAAGTAATGCCATGTTGATTGATTATGGGATGAACCAAGGAATTTGGGGGAAAATTTTCTTGAAAGCTAGCCACATTTTTGACATGTTTCTAAAAGCAAAAGTATGAGAGCCCTTATTTGTTGTGGCATGAAAGTTTACATTCTATAAACACTTGCGAGTGTAGAGCACACAAGCCAATGAAGCACTTGATCAAGCCTTTGTCTATGTATAGGAGCAGGGAGCTCATTCACTCTTCATAAGAAAAGTGTGAACTTATCCATATTTCACTCTCTAAGTTTAGAGGTCAAAGCCCGAGCTTGCCTCTAAACCATTGAGTCTGAGTCCGATTTTAAGACAAACCGGTCCAAAAGGGTTTAACCCCTTCCCTTCTCTCTTTCAAGCACACAAGTAACGACGGACTCCCCAAAGTATCGATGGACTTGATTATCCTCGAAAGCCTCCTCGGACCGGAAACTTCCTTGAGTCGGAACTAAACAACCAAGTTAAGGACGACGTACTTATCCTCATTTGGACTTGATCACCCTCGGAAACCTCCTCGGATCGGAACCTTCCTTGAGTCGGAAACTCAACAACCAAGTTAAGGATGTCGCACTTATCCTCATTTGGACTTGATCACCCTCTGAACCCTCCTCGGTCGGAACCTTCCTTGATTCGGAACTCAACAACCAAGTTAAGGATGCTCTTATCCTCATTCGGACCTGATCACCCTCGAAATCCTCCTCAGGCCGGAACCTTCATTGAATCGGAACTCAAAGTAACACTATCACCTCCTTGACCTAAAATGAATATACCATGAATTATATCATGAACTAAGAGAATTAAGATGAACTACCTTAATTACTTTACTCTCTCCAAGGATTAGGAGTGCCCTAATTCTATGAGCATATTAAAACATGACAAAGCTCTAGACAATCAACGGCCCCTAGCTTAACTTACCAAACTACCCTATGATTAGAATTATACATTATCAGGTGTATTTAACAAAAGTAGTTGAATAGATAGTTGATGCGCTAGCTAGCTGAATTTCATAAAAGTTGAATAAATCAATTAGTTATAATTTCACATATGTTCCTATTTTATTTCCCAGGGCTAGGTAGGCAGCTAGTAGAGTGATAGTTTGGACAATATGTTATATGTAGTGGTATATGATTGTCGTGTCAAGATGAGATCCCTTCATTGAATAGAGACAATATTCGGCAGATGGTTTCTTAGACAGTAGAAGAATGAACGAACAAAAAGTATTGAGTTATAGTATTTGGCACTTGCTGCTGTTATATGAACATTTATCATAGAAATACCACAAAGAGATGATATGGTTTAATGAGGCAAAGATATGTTGACGCTGACGATATTTCCTTGTCTAAAATCTATGACATATGTATGTATATGTCTCATATCATAAATTGAACCCAGCTCATCATAGGACCACTGAGCAGCTGATGCCTGATGATGATCAAACGACTATAAACTGTCACAACAAGACGACTAACTTATTTCTTGTAACATGAGCCCGACTTCAACAATCTCACACATACATGTATACTCTACATAGCATCAAAATATTTAACCTGCTTCGAACTGTGTGATTTTTTTCTCTAAATTGTGTATCACTTTTTTCGTGCTGACACTTGTCTGCAACCTAGCTAGCTAGCTTCCTATGTCCATATCTTACAAGTATCCAATACACTATTCAACTCTTCAATGTTTTTTTATTTCTTTTCTTAATTTTCTATGCATATGGTTTATGTATGAAGTTTTTTTTGGACGGATTGTTAATTAATTTGCATTGGAAAAGGTTAATTTAAATTGTCTATTTGTGTGTAAAAGTACAATTTGAATTGAATATTTCCAATTCAAATTGATTGTCAAATAGACACTTAATTTTTATTATACATCGACTAACTAAGATGTTCTCGATGTGTTGAACAATTATCCAATTATTTCAATGGGATTCATGCACTTTTAGAGAAGTAATTATTCATGAAATGTTACGTAAAAGTTTGTAAACTCAATAACTAGAATAGCACAGACCTTCCTGTGGTGAGTGAGCCAGCTTACCATGGAGAGCTCTTTTTCGAGACTCATAAGATATTGGATCTCGTTGTTGCAAGATCAGAGTAGTGGCCAAACAAGCCTACTGTATATATTCAACTGCAGTGAATCAGAGGTTCCATTGCGACGAGTATGACTTTCTATATGTTTGTTTTCTCAATCATACTTCGACCAACACACCACATATATTAGATAATGTGTTGCCTTAGTTTAATTTACAATTACCACAAAATATATAAATTTCAAAATTAATACTACTGGCATCATCCATCTTTAACGTGGAGCCAACATAACTCAGATTTCATTTGAGAGGTTTGTTTAAGTGTTTCATTTGAAACCCACCCTTATCCCCCAGGCCACAGTTATACACACGCACAACATAACTTGAGAATAAAGGGGCACCTGATAATCATATCACCCCATGAGTCATGCCTCATGATTCATTCACCTGCGGTAAGTACTCTCCAGAGTCCAGATATATGTAGATCAAACCAAGCTCCATATCTTGATCATTTTTCTGTCCCGACTCCCAAATTAAACTAATCTCGACAACAAATCAACAAAATGACTGCTCCATTCCCTGGTGCATCATGGCACATATTATAGATTAATCCACCAACTTTAATTCTTGCCATCATTCATCAAATTTATCACACATATATTCTCCTCTTCATCTTCCCTTTTCTAACATATTGGTATAAAATAATTCATTTCTAATTTCATGGAGAATCTAATATTGTTAACTATTTCGGTTATATCAGGTTCATGTTCTTATGATCGCACCACAATATCGATTTGTTTGTAAGAAACTTATTAAAAGTCGAGTATGTTTAGAAATAGTGTCCTAAGTATGTGTAAGTATATAGATTTATGGAAAGAAATTAGACAACTATTTCATGTGGACCATAAAGCTACAATGGAATTTCATCGGTAGAGACTAAAGAAACTGTTAACGAAAATACTAAATGAGCGTCTAGAGATTAATACATATTGTAAATGTTAGTAAAACAATAAAATGGAACCGTCCGTTAAATTTTCAACCGCGTCTCCTAACGGAGTCAACATAGCTACAAGTCATGTTGTTTCCATCTTTATTTCCTGGGGTAAGGTGGGCCGTGGGCGTGGTTATCTGTCTCGCAAATTTGATCATAAATGGTGGACAAAACTGGATGCAGGACTAATTGTGTTTCAGAAACTTAGCAGGCCCAAAACGGGTAATTAAAACAGACTATATACTAGTTTCGGACAATCTTTAACCTTACAAAACCATAAACAGTAGGAAAATGATGCAAGAACGTGTTAATCAGAAAAATAAATGACTCGGTTAGTACTAATAAATGCACATTTACACCACAAAAGTCTGAAACAAATTAGCCGCTGTCTCGTATTACTAGCACTGGCTCAAAGTATTAAATGTATTACGTAATAATTGAGACTTGGAACTTTTAATAATTTGACACATTAAGTTGTGGTTTGATTATTTCACTAAATACGTGTGCTGATTTAGCAGCCAGCCGGTTTTGTGTTAATTATTTTGTGCTCTACTCTACTACTCATTCGATTTCATTCTTTTACCTAATTCTTAACTATGGTTATCACGTGCCTGCTATGAGACAAACAAATTATGTCACCACTCACCGATAGTACAATTGTACAGCACACAAATTAGGCGTGAACTGTACTGGGCCGTTGCCGGAACGTATATTCACCAACTAAATATCGCCCCATACAACAATGTTTATCTTCTTTTGGCCTTGCCACAATGTTAAACGTGGTTACAAATTTCGTTCGTACGTGAATTCGAAAAATAAATAATAAGGCGAAGCGTACTTAATAACATTTCATTAACTCACTAATCACCAAATTAACATATTTCCACATAAATTAATTCATACGAAAGTAGAAAAGCTACCAAACTCTTAGATGACACTGATAAGCACACTCTCAAAACTGTTGAAAATGAAGCCAAATTTGAGCTCATTTTCATAGAACAACTCTTTTTATTTATTTTTAGTACTCTACCAACACGCATATCATAGAGCGGCAAGAGGATCCGACCCGAATATATCACCAAACTCCTGCTGAAAGTAGTCATCCGTCTGCCACGTGGACGACCCATCGCCAAACCCGAACCCGAAATCCACATTCGACCCGATAAGCATGTCGTCCCACCCGAATATGCTATCCGCAAAACCCACCTGATCGAACAAATCGGGTACAGGTACCGGATTCTCGAACAAATTGAACACGTCATCACTCGCCGGAAAAATCGACAAGCTCTCATCGGCCACCACCGCATCATTAACCGAAGAAGACGGAGAAGAAATAGCAGACTGACTCTCAGCCTCCACTTGCGAGTGCGACTCAGTAGTCGTTGAAACCGATCGCAGAACCGATTTGGGCGATTTCACAGTGTTGTTCGACTCGTTTGCGGAGATGTACCCTGAGCATGCCTTGTTGTACTGTTGCTCCTCTTTTTCAACCACAGGAGTGGAGAAGTTGGTCAGCGCGTCGGGTCCACGCAGCTGAATAGCCGCGTGGTCGTACACCATGGCAGCTTCTTCTGCTGTGTTGTATGTGCCCAGCCAGAGACGTACACGTCGTTGAGGGTCTCGTATCTCCGCCGCCCACTTTCCCCATGGCCTTTGTCGAACGCCGCGAAACTTCTTTCCGGTTGGTAGTTTCGTCTTCTTGGCTTCTGTTGCTTTTGTGTTGTTGCCTTTCCTCCTGGTTAGTACTGGTCTGTCAATGGGTGCTGAATTGTTGGAGGTGACATTAGAGCAAGAGGGGTGGAGTTTGACTTCGTGAATGAACTTTTTGATACGTTGGCGTTTGTGGAAGAAGGTGGAGGAGGACTCTTCGTCACTGGAGGAGTCAGTGGCGTCAGGGTCAGTGACGGATATCCGTACGGTTTTGGTGGAGGAGAATGGCTTTTTCCGGCCGGTGTAGACGGCGGTTGTTTGGTTGAGGTGCTCGGTGTATTTGACTCTGTTTTGAGAAGTTGTCATGATTTCTTGCATTTTGTTGGGATAGAGGAGTGGGAGAGGGAGTGTTATGATGATGGGTTTTAGATACGCATTGATGAGGAAAAGGGGAGATTCTTGGGGAATAAAGAGAAAGAGGAACGTCAAAGAGAAGCAGGATGAAACAGGCTCACAGAGACAGATTTATGGAGAAAGTGAGATTTACTAAAAAGAAGAGACACGAGGAGGAGAGTTGCAGAGAAGAGAAAAAACAGAGAGGTTTGGTTTTGTGGTGTGGTGAAGATAAAAGGAATATATGGTGAAGGGAATCAAATGGGATTCTGGTGAAAGTGTGATACTTTAGTGAGGTACACCTTTTGTTTAGCTAGTTTGAGTAAAAACCCAGATTAAAAATGGGATTCCTTCCTTGCTTTTCCTCTCAGAATATTATCTTGGACAAAGCAAGCAGCAAACTAACAGCTTCTTGAAAGATGGAAGGAAGTGCAGTTCTTGAGGTGAAGAAGAAGATGGTGATGATGAGGAGAAGAAGAAGAAAGGTATGTTGTTTACGGAGAGAGATGAATGAAATATCGGGGAGTGAGAGTTTGTTTCTTCAGTAGTTCGAGAACGAAAATTGTGTAGCTGACTCACTATTTTATAGACAAGTTCTTCCACTGGAAATGGAAAATTGGTTATTTAAATCCATATTTTAGTTTCAAAAGTTAATCCAAAATATTTCAAGCTTGGTTAAATGAGGCAGATATTTTTACGTGAAGCCGCATTTCATGGCCGAGCAGGATGAAGACACGTTGCACTGTGGGACATGGCAAGGTCAGTATCGGGAATTCGACTGGGTGTGATTATTTATTGGGTAAAAATTTACTTTTCCTGGATATTTGTGACACAGCTCACGTGATTATCAGAGGAAGTAATATTTTTCAGTCAAAAGGATGCGACCACGTCAGTTTGACTGAACTGCTCCTCTTTTTACTTTTTCACCGTGGTTGGTGTGAAAATGTGAGTGATTAAGTGAATGAGTTTTAACGAGATACCGGTAATTATGGATTAAGCTAGCTGTTAGTCAGGCTGCTGACTCGTTAAGTTGTTCAAACAGTTTGTTGGTTAGTTATTGTTTTGGAGGACTATTTTACCTTTTTACTGAGTTTTTATCGGGAGCATAAAGAGGAAGAGCAATTGGTGTGTTGTTTAACTGGTGTAAGAACAGGCAAAAACGTGGCAGGCAACCTAGGATTTGATGCCATTAATATTGAATTATTAATAACAGGTCTCTGTTTTTTGTGTGGCTCACTACTTGGCTACTCTTGTGCTACGGTTGTTTTCCGAGTTACAAATCCGAATATAGTTATTCAATTTGAGTTTGTAATAGACTCGACTCATTTTATTTGAGGTATAATAATGTTGTTACACTAGATGACATGAGCCGATTAAGTCAGTAATCAAATCGGATTCGACTTAATTTGTTGACAAAATGAGTTACTTTACATTAATAACAAATAAGATCGAATTCGACTCATTTAATTTGAGATATTGGTGAGATTAATATCAAGAAGAAAAATACATAAAAGTGGAAAGAAAAGATATATTCATGTTTGGGATTTCTAAAGTAAACCTTCCCTTTCCTACTACCTCTTCCATCCATCAATCTTGGTGTTACGGGTGTCTCTCGATGATGTGTCCTGCTGTATTGGTATCATGATTCCTTCTTCAAATTATGGTACTTTCATAGTGACATAGCATTGGAAGTTGAATTTCTAATTTTTATAACATTTACATTCTAAACTTCAACACCAATCTTTCAATATACTATTCGGTGGAACTTATTTGGAGTTCAAGATTATTAAAACTAGGAAACCAACAATTTATAGGGTGGGAAATCACCTGAACTATATAAGTGCGACGTGTTATTGTTAACTCCTACGTAGGTTCGATTGAAAGAATTGTACCTTTTTATATTTTAATGTTATAAAACAATAAAATAATTCAATTTCTATTCGATTATAAACTTTGCATTTTTCATTTCTTTGTGCAAATCGATCAATTAAAGAAAGATAGCCGTTGCCCGATCATTAATATCTACTTCATGCTTGCACATATTAACTATTTACTTAAAATATCATGTATATCAACCCCATAAACCTGTAAAAGTTTATCTTATAACGAATAATATAATTTAATTTTTAACTCAGTTACACATTTTAATTATATAGTAAACAATCAATTGTATTTTTAAAAGTACATTTATAAAATTATTATCATTTTCTATGTGACAACGAAGCGCATCTCAGTTGGTAATATGCTTCACCTCCAACCAATAGGTTAGGGGTTCGAGTCATCCTATAACCATTTCAAAAAAATAAATATCATTTCCTGCGTTTAAATAATATATATATATATTTTGTATATCTCAAAATATAGGGACTTAAGTTCATAATTTGATAGATGTATTTATTACAATTTAAATATATTTACCCTAAGTATATTAATATGATCACATGCATATAAACACATATATGTCAATGAATAGTCGATTTAGCAAGATTTGACTAACATTTTCAACATGTGCATATACTCAAATGATATGTTATTTTGAACAGGATTAGTACTAGTATGGAACAGGAATAAACTCCAAGGTCTCCACAATGTTGAGACGGTTGAACTACTTGTAGCACCCTTTGCAGTTGATTGGCGAAGGAAAGGGTTATGGTAAAATTATTTTGGAGGGCAATCTGTGGTCATTGATAATTTCCAAATTCCAAGTTATTTCTGGACCTAGATCAACCAATAAAAATATCGTCTTGTTTTATAAGTTTTGTCACCATTTTGCGATGGATTCACATACCTAGGCTATCTATCTCTTTTTACCTTTTGAGTTTCATAAACTTATGTAATGTTATAGTTGATCTGTAAGAGTGTGATGTAACTTTTGTAATGAGCTATGGTCCTTGTTTGGTTTCTTGAAAAAAAGAATTGATATGTTATATTGAGACGAGAAAGTAACTGGAAAACTCTATGGTTGAGGATGTACAAGGTAAGTGAAAAAAACTTACTACTTGAATGATAAGATATGGTATTGAAAACAAAATCTAATTTGATTGGCAGAAGCTAGTCATATAATTAATACGAGGGTAAATGGTCTTGATGTCCGAAGTAAATGTAGCACTGGAAGTCATTTAAATTGCACCAAGATTTGGTGTCTTCCATCAATATTAATACCTGCAACAACAACAACGTACAATACAATACAATGATGTAATAATTGGTCTATATATCCTCACCTACTTATTATTACCCAAATTACTAATAATATTTCCACAATAAGAACCTTCTTCAGGGTAAACAACGCTCCTTTAAGCTTGACTCACTGCTTTCAACTTCCCCACCTTTTTGGAAAAATACATTTTAATACTACCTTTGTTTTTCAAATGAGATCACCGGATACTTTGTATTTTAGATACGAACATTGTGAAACAGAAAGGAGATGTACTTTGATTTTATCAGGCTTAGCGCGTAGAATATATAAACCAGCTTCTTCTCATTCGGCTTGATTAGATTCATAACCTCGGATTTAGCTATGGAATGCGGGTTTTACAGTGACAGAAAACTTACAAAAACATGTCTCAGGAAAAGTAGCACGGCCGTATAAAAAAAAAAAAAAGAAAAAGTAGAGCACGGCAAACAAAGATTCAAGCGTAAACTACGAAGGGCAGAACAGTAACTTTCGCTTGTCTTTTTGGTAGATATGGGCCGGCCCAAGTGTATTGGGTCGCTTGAGTGGCATGAGGTCCAAACATTCCTTACCAATGCATCAAACAAAACAAGCCGACCTCACTTGTTTCTACTAACTAAAATTCCAAAATATATTTTTAGTAATTAATAATCGTATTAATTTTTGTCGCCTAGTAGGTTACTAAAATTAGCAACGTTGACACTTGTACATAATCTGCTCAAGTTTAATGAGAATGACCCAGTAAATTTGATTAAAATATAACCTTATACTAAGATAGTAAGATTACCTTTTAATTCGAAATATTCGCTTTGCCTTAACAAACTTTTACTTTTTCTTTCTTGCCAATTTTGAGAAAGAGAGAATAAGAAAACGGAAAGAAAAGTTAAGAAGAAACCATAAAGCCTTTCTCTTTATTTTCCCTTTAGTTTGCAACTCGTGCTCTCTTCTACCTCCAAAAGTAAAGCTATATATGCTTTTTAGTCCAAGGTTTTGTTAAATTTCGTGATAGTACTAGAATATTATTCCTACCAATGCCGGTAAAAGTGTAAAATTATACCGTGTCTAAAATATGAGATGAGATTTAACCGGATGTATTGAAGATATACGCGAAAAAAGGACTAAAAAGGAAATTCATGAATGACTAAAGTGCAAAGAATTTGAAAGTGTGGGTATTCAATCAAGAGGCGCTAAAATGTCCAGGGATCAAATGGAAAGGCTTGCGAAGTCTCGGCCAATCAAATTAAAACGATGCATAGAAATTTGAATGAATAGTTTGAATCGCACTCTTAATTTGTTGAATTGAAGGAATTTTTTTCTTAAAACGGCTAAATGGTGACTCGAACCCCGACCTATTGATTGAAGGTAAAACGTATTACCAATTGAACTACACTTCGTTGTCTAATTGAATATAACGAATTAAGGGACACACTAATAGGAGGAGCATTGCACTCAAGTCTCGTGACATGACTTAAGCGAGCGAACCGTTTGTACAAGAGTTAGAACCACAACAATATTAAAAAATTTAGTATTAAGATTGTTTTTTAATAAATTAATTATATTACAATGTACAATTATCTATACCACATTATATTATAAGGCACAATTATCCATAACCACCTTATAACTCCATGTCTCAACCACCTTATAACTCTAATACTACAGGAGTTCGAACTCCAACAACTCCTGCATACAACCCAACTCCTTACCACCAGATCACCTTATGACTTTTAATTTAGTATTAAGGTTAAATCTAATACTACAAAAATGTAGAAGGCGGTTTAGTAGTATGAATATGACTCGTAGATTAGTGTACATGTAAGTTTCCAGGCATTTTGAAGTATAATATACTATAAATTCATCCATTATTTCTTTTCATAATGTTGATTTTCTTTTTACAAGAACATGTCAAGAAGTATTGTAACAGAAATGTTACGTTATAATTTATAAATATGTCCAATTTCAATCTATACGTTATATATATAATTTAAAACATGATCAATCATATAACTAATATAAGGGTTAATGCAGGTGGGAACAAAAAACCAGTCCACAAACTATATATCAATCGATTGAGCTCCAAGGGACAAAAAGACCATTGTTGTCTTGTCGTGACCAAGTAAGCTTTTGAATTTTCAACCAGCAAAACAAAGTTTAATTATACAAATAAAACCAAATTAAAACATTATTATGTTTTGTTACAATTTAATCTATGTTTTAGAGGCTATCACGTAGTGTTAGGTGTTGTATGGTCTACCTGGTTCAGTTTAAGCACTGACCAATAATTAAACTTATTAGGTGTCGATGAATGATTAGTGACTTTTCAATCATCTCTCAAAATAAAAAAAAAATAATTAACGTTTTCATAATTAAACAAAGGTTAGTTCCAAATGGGAAAGAATTAGGGAACTATTTCTTATTTGCCGTTTTGTTATTTTCTTAGTTTGGACTATTCTTCAGCAGTTTGTGTTCTATAATTCTGTTGGTTTTGTTCGTAATATTGCTAAAGTTAATTTTTGTCAGGATTAGAATTTAATTCTAAATAAATTTATATTATCACTGGGCATCTTAACACTTATAGATTCTTGATCCCTTTGCTTATCAAATTTTGGGGCTATCTCAAGTATTTGCATTTTCGCCAGCAAGATTCTCCTTTTTTTTTGCAATAATCATGGAGACAATACGTCCATATACCATAATCACAACAGTAATGCTCAATTAGTTTATTACTTTATTTGTTTAGGGAAATCGAAAAGAAAAGTGAAAGATAGTACATAATAAAGCTAATAAGAATGATTCTAATATTGTCATGCATATTATCTTATTCACAAAATAATTTCGCCAATGAATAAAGGTTTCGAGATTTATCTCTTAAAGTTTATAGATTTTTGTACAAAATTCTCCGCGGCGGTTAATATGTTTGTGCTCCTTGTAAACAAACAGTAACATTCCAAAATTTAGGTGAAAAATGGAATTAAGTTTGAAACTTAAGGGGGCGAAATTCCAACTATGCAAGCTCTAGAATACAATTTGCATTTAAACTGTTTGTTAGGCAGCAAATCCAATTCATGAACAAAGTTTATACGAGAACTTCAAACACGAAGGGTTAACTTTAATGAAATTAATATTATTTTTTTTTGAAAATTAAGTGTAACTCAGTTGGTAAGACGCTTCACCTCCAACCGATAGATCGAAAATTTGAGTCACCCTTTAACTGATTAAAAAAAATATAACTTTTTTATCATTTAAAATTACATTGAAGCTAGTTTAGAGTCTGACTCATATTTGGGAAAGTACTTCACAATCAGGCATATAAGTTTGTTTCCATAAATTTAATTGATTATAAATGCACTTAAATTGGTTATAAATGTAATTTAGATAAATATTTTCTCGGTGAAGAGTAATGATCACTTGACTAAGAAAAGACTGCACTATTCTTCATACATGAATCATAAGTTGTAACACAAAAAGTCAAGAGTGAGAAAACACAAGTCCAATCCTTATAAGTCCGTATATTTAACACAAGAATGTTTGTGGTACACGCCAAAGATGAATTTAGTATTAGAAATATTCCTAGAAATGTGTTATTGCTTGATGGAATTATATGATTGTCTTGACTTGATGAGTTATTCACTAAGCTAGTGATTGTGATGCTAAGAGTTACACTAATTACTACTGAACTATATCAATATGATATGGTTGAAGCGATCCTAATTTGCCTTATTATGCATCAACGAAGTTGGTGAGGGGAGTGCCTCTAATAGCATGGGCATAAGTTATTTATGCACTATTTAGTAAAATTAGCTGAAGAAGTAGTTGGTAGCTGATTAAGTAAAATTTCTTTTTTAAAAAGTTAATTTGATTCAGTTAGCTTGTTTAAAAAGCTGCGCATTCACATAATGAGTTTTTTATCAAAAAAAAGTTAATGGAGCTGAAAAACTAACTGAAAAGCTAGTGAGAAACATGGACTTAATATTAAATTAAAAGGTGCCTATGATTAGGGCTAATGTTCGGGTTTGAGTAGATTGGGTTCGGGTAAACATGAAAAAAAATAAAAATTATAATTTTTAATTGCATTCTCACTTAATATAATTTCTATATTTAGAACAACATAATTCTACAAGATTTATGATAAAATGACTAAATAGACTTACCAAGTAGAATCATTAAAATAAAATTTTGATATTTACTTAATCTAAGGTCAATGGGTTCACACTAGTTTTAATACTTTATTGGTAACAAATAATTATGCATTAAATATGAATTCAAAGGAAAAAAAAAAAGGAATTATAAAATATGGGTACCCAAATACCCGGAATTGGATACCCATTTAAATACAAAACCCGTATCCGAATTGCTCGAACCCGAAATACCCATACCTAAACTACCCAATACCCAAAAAACCCGACTCGTGCCCGGTCCTACCTATGATCATAAATGAATCTGGACGAAAGTATTTATAGAAAATTCAAAGGCACAAGTGTCATATATATTGTCGGCCAAAACCCTGATGGTTGAAGGTGGGGTTGCAATCGTCCGAGCTCTTAGCTTTGAGGGATCCTGAAACCCTTTCAAGTTAAGGTTTTCCAGCTAAGGTAAGTAGGTAGGAATAGGATGTCCTAGATAAACTAATTTTGTTCCGATTGATGAATTGAAAAGTTGGAGAAATAAAAGAGTAGAAGAAGTAATTTAAAGTTTTAGTTGGAATTCGCCAGATTAAGAGCAACGTGCAAGAAAACAGATAGTAAAAAGACAAAGAAGGCAAATACATAAGAATCGACAAAAAAACTCATGCAGAGGAATTGGTTTTACTACTTGATATCCTACATAACGAAATGCATTGAGCTAGCTGTAAGCTGTAGTATTTGTTTGGATCGAAAACCAAGTTGAATTTGTTTATTTGTGTTGAGCAACTTGCTGTATTCTTCATGTCTTTTATTTCGTTTCTTTCCTGGTTACCGCTACGTGTATCTATGTTTAGTCTCACCCAGCGACTGTGATGCTGCAATTAGATTAATCAGATACTGCATAACTACATCTCATTAACAATATTAATTATTATTACCCTTGCTTCATTCCCCAAGATACATACATTATACATATGTTGTCATTAACAATATTAATTATTACCCTTGCATAACTTACTAGGCTTTGAGCCTCAAAATCTTGGAATGCTACAATTTCCAATGTTTTCTTATTCGTAAACTCGATACTAAAAGGTTTACCTTCGCAATTTACTCTATGTGTATAACGGTGAAATAATATGATTCACTAATAAATCCATATCAGTAGTGATAGAATTTCATCATATATATATTAATACTTCAATATATAGTAAACACGGAAGAAATTAATCATGGCCTAATATTCACTTTAAACCCACTTTATAATGTTCAAACTTATGAGCTGGTGAAGAAAACTTCCATCTCATTGTATTGTACATCTCTTCCCTAAATGAGCCTGCCCTAGCTAGACCATGCTTTCACATTCTATATGCCACATAGATCGTCTTTCATATTCTTTTCATGCCAGACTCGCTTCTTGCATTGTCCTGGGCAATAATAGATCGGTATCACACCCCCCATGCTCATTAATCGTCCATGCACACATGCAATCCACAAACCAATGTACCCCACCACACTAATATTGCAAATTGTACGGCCGGGGTGAACCAACCGTTTCAATTGATTGGCACCCTTTAGTAAACTATATATGTTACGTTATATTTTCACTATTTTATGTAAATATATGAGTAATTTTTTTGTACATTTATATTATTTCTAGTTACCTAAAGGTTGAATTGTTTTTTTACAGTTGATGACAAGTACATATATATTTGATTTGGCTTCATCAAAGGTACTGCATATAATCCCGTTAAAGAAGGAAAATGTGAACTCACATCACATGTTACTTCTCGGGTTTTGCAGAATCCATTTGTTTGCTGGATTAATAAACCACTAACACTTGGTCAGTTGATCATACAATATGCTGTTTATCGTTCTACTTTTCTTACTTACCCGATACAAATTATATAACTACACACACACCTTAATCAATTACTTGTACTAGGACTCCAATAGTGGGGATTGTGTCGTCTATCTTCATCTACTTGCAGGGACACCACTGCTGCATTATATTTCAACTTGTTACGTTACGTACATAGCTATATTTCGGATGTGCACTGGATAAACAGACAACTGAAAACCATACCGGAGTTTAATTAACGGCAACTTTAGTACTTAATTGTTTTTTATTAGTTCAACTACGTACATATATACATAACATAGTACAACATGTTTTTGTATTTAGCTGTTAATAACAGATTATGTAATAAACAAAAATAATAGATCTCTCCTCGACTACTATGGTACAGAAGAAACGAAAAGTTGTCGAGTCAATATTACCTGAGTTGCAACTTGCCAAGACCAAAAGAACAAAAAACACAGTGAGACTTTCAACTTGCTACTCACCAGTTTGCTAGCTAGCCTTGACATGTTGTGTTTTTTGTATGGAATGTAGCTAGTTACCTTTATATTGTCATTTTGGTTCCTTTCCAAAAAATACAAAAAAAAAAGAAAAGATAAGGGCTGATTGACATAGCATTTAAATCGTTCTATTTAGCTCGATGAACAGTGATTTGGACTAAAATACACTTTAAATACCCCATTTCAATTCCATTTCAAACACTATTTCACCAAAATCAATCCAAATACCCATTCAAATTCTATATCAATCATCCACTAAATTCATCAACACAATACACGTAACTAGCATAACAAATAAGACATGTATTACAACTCGAAACCAACAATGACACAAGTGAAAATATGTGGGGTGAGCTTCCTCATGACAACATCTTAAATTAATTGCTACTAATCATGTCTGAGTCTAGGGTGGTGGGGTGTTGCTAATAGCGGGAAATGAGCTGGTGTCCATGACTAATCCTTAAATTGCTTGCCACTTGCTGTAGGGGGAGGATAGGGTGGAGGGATGTTGTGAGCAAAGCTACTAAATCTGTAATCATGGTTGAGAGGTAATCTTGTATATTTTGAGGAGTCACTGGGATTACAACTCAAGTAACTAGACATGAGTGATATATTTTCAATACCTTTT
>JAYMSP010003801.1:0-18431 GCA_036897095.1 Plantago elongata
CTCTAGACTTATTCGAGTATTCGTGAATGAAAGGACCGTATCATCATTAGAGCCTTACATTACAGGTGGTTTGTATATTCTCACAAACATCCTTATATATTAATATCGCCCGGTAAATTGTCTAGGAGTTTCACCTTGAACTTAATTAGATTATTGCTTAATATATAAGGCCCTATGGGTCACACTATATGGAGAATACTTTACCAAATCAAGGGATGTTGATAAAGATTATTTATTGTAAATAATATAAGAATATTATTTATTGTAAATAATATGAGGATAATTTTAATTAGTTCAATTTGACTTGAACAATTAAAATGAAGTGTTATAGTTGGACTAATTTGAAGTTAGGGACCAATTTATAAAGCTGGACTTGAAATATATAAATTGGGCCAAGAAATAAAACAAGAAGGATGAAGATGATGGGCTGGGCATTGGCCTAGGTGAAACGTGGGCATTCCCCACTATCATGAATCATCAATTATGCAGCCTTCAATTTTTTGTTCTCTTCTTTAACTTCTCTTCAGATTTTCTTTTTCTGTACGGTGCTCTTCAGTAAAAATAGAAAAGGCAAAATACAGTGTATACTTAGTGAAAAATACACAATAGAATATTGATTTTGTGAGGAAACAAAATATTCTACAAGAGATAAAAATATTGAAGAATAATTTGATTGATTCTTCTAAACACTTCAAAACATCCAAACACAAGAACATCCTAGCGTTATCTGTGGTAAAAGAAACTCCTATGGATACCGTCCTGTGAATACCGCGGTTTGAGGAGAAATAAATAGTCTGGCTTCGCACGAGGATTGGAATTTGTTTGGAGAGGATCTCGAAGCTGACTTTGCTGACTCCGTGTTGCACGTTGACAGCTACAAACTGGAATTGCTATCAAATTAAACTTTCAGTTTAATCAAGCGAGTTAAATTATTGTTATCATGTTGATCTAAAAAATTTTGAAATTCCGATACGTTTGCTTAGTGTACAATCTTACCTAATATACCAACAGAACTACCGCGTGCGTATTGGGGGCCTGAAAATACACCAATGGTCGCAGATGACCCTGCAGATGCTATGATGGAGGCTCCTAAAACTAAAGATGGGCGTAACATCACAAAAGCCCCACAAGCTATAAAAAGAAGAGAATATAGGATTAATGTTACTCTTGATGCTGCCGGCATGTTTAACAATAAGAAGAAAGTAGAGAAAGTAATAGACCATTGCATGAAGTTCCACTTTGAGCCTTGTTACAGCAGTTGGGAACAGGTACCAAAGGTTCACCGCCAGAAATTGTGGAGGCACTTTGGGGTTAGAATTTCAAATCTTCAATAATATATACATCTATTTAATATGATTTTACACATCATGAACTAGAAGTTATGTATGCAGGAGGTATGCCGCTGGAAGCCAGAACTACATGAACGAATTGCTAAGCAATGGAATGTAGTGAATGCTGCAAAATATAAGAATACTTGGAAGAATGCCAAACAGTGAGCGAAAGAGGGCAAGAGACCAAACTGGATGCAAGTTTGCCACTATTGGAAGTACATGAGGTAATGGAAATTACCTGACGTGGTGAAGATGTCAATACAGAATTCAAAGAATAGAGGTGTGGTGAACGATGAAGTAGGGAACGAAGTATCAAAGGCATTAGGTGTAAGACAACGTAAGATGTAACACGATAGTGGACGCAGCCGAATTTCGAAAATTTTAATCTTACTGACAACGATTATTCAACGTGACTATGTAAAGAGCTTAAATTTGCACTTACTTGTCTACTTCCAGCAATAGCAAATTAAGCTCCGGATTAACAACAACAACATGAACTTTAGCAGCTTCCAATTGTTGTTCTTCAGCTTCAGTTTCTTACTCAAAGCTATCCAGCTCCTCCTCCTCAACTTGATCAACCACCACGTTATGATCCAGCTTGATCTGTTGTCCTCAACCTCGGTATCCACAGTGATATATTCTACCAAGAACGCTAGGATGTTCTTCAAACGATTTGATAAGTATTTCAATATGTGAATTGATCATTAGTCCAAAAATAAACCCTAACCGAGCTATTTATAATGTTATATGATCACAAAAGCCCAAGAGGATTTGGACTCCTCTTATCCCCCATCAAAACCGCCGCCTATTGGTTGTAATTCGGATTTTACCCGAATTATAACATCAGCTTGCTTAGCTCAATTGGTATTGGGGAGAGTCCATCTTCTAGATGTCTCTGGTTTGAATCTTACAGGTCCCAACCCATATTCAACTTTTGTAATCTCTGGTTTGAATCTCACATCCCAACCCATATTCAACTTTTGTAATCTTTATGGACTCTATTTTTCAATAAGCCCAAGACATTATATTATTAAATCCAATTAATAATTCTCACAATAAATTATTACTAATCCAATTAATACATAATTTATAATAATACTCATCGGTAGAACAATCATCATAATGTGTGACCCATAGGGCCTTGTATATTAAGCACTAATAGAATCAAGTTCTTAGTGAAATTCTTAGACAATTTACCAGGCATTATTAATATACAAGGAACCTTTGAAAGGATATACAAACCACATGTAATGTAGGGCTTATGATGATACGGTCCTTTTATTCACGAATACTCGAATAAGTCTAGAACTTGATAATGTGTCTGTTCCAATAACTTATTCGTTTATCTCTCATTCTTATTAGTTGATCTATGATCACATTCAAACACCATTTTGAATACATCATTTGCATTGGTCAATGACTAACGATCACACTAATTATGAGAACTAAAGTATTCTCTCCAAAGTCTATTATGAGGAATAAATACTATCTTTGCTCAACTACTACTACCACATGCTTCGTGATATACCCAACATATGTCGTATCTACCCCTATCTAGGAGTGCAAGCATTGGTCATGGTCAGAGCACATCACTCCGCATATGTAGTAAGTATTGACCTCAAGTCAAATGACTACTTCATCACCCTACACACCGATACTCCCATAAACACACAAATAGAATCTATCAAATGGTTTCTCAGTTGGGTATACCAACACTCTCCAAAGTGTCCATGTGTCCATCATAAATAACCAAGTTATTCGTAGTCGTGATAACTACTACATTCTCAAAAAATATGATGCAGATCACATGTCAATCTAATTATGCATCATTGATATCTCATATCTCAATGATCATCGATTGAGACGATTTTAAGACTTATGCTTAGTCACTCAAGTTATCACATCTTAGTGACAACATAAAGTCCACAGAACCATCTTATAGAATAATTCAAACAACCAGATAATTAATTCAATAAATTCAATGCCAAATAAATATCATATCTCATATAATAAACAAATTGAATGTGATCAAGTACATATCAGTCCTAATAATGGTCTCTAGTACATACATACTTTCATTTGGTACACACTCAGGTGGAAGAACAAGCATCCAGCAGCGCGGGGACAACTTGAACGCATTCATTCAAACACGTGTTAAGTATGACGAAAAGAATCTGGGGGAGAAGGAATTATGCCCATTGGAGGATGGTGTTGAGGATGATACTGCACCTATAATGCCTGAGGCATGTCTAAATGAAAACAATCGGATGATTGTTCTAAGTCTTAGATGCAATTATTACTTTTAAATCTCCTTTTCTTTTTATATTTTTGTATTTTGTCTAACTGATGTCGTATACCATGAAAGGTACAGACAGGATAAAATGCAGCATGTGATGACTGAATCCAGCATGTAACATATGAAGGATAAAATGCGAGATGAGCTAAAGCAAGAGTTACAACAGGAAATGGAGAAACAAATAGATGAGAAAGTGCATATCGCAATAGCCAAATGTCAACTAGGGATCAGTGCTCAACAACAACAAGGGTATTCTCCAGAGGAGCAATCACTTTAGCCTTATTCAGGGGTCCAAATGGATGGAAGGACAGACGGAAATGCAGATGACACAAACACAACATTCTCAGTAACTCGTGATTTGCAGCAGGTACGTACATGTGCATAGTATTCATGAGATGTATATGTCTTTTATATAGTATATAAGTCGTATATACTAATGTCTGGACATTGTAGGAGGTGCAAGATGACATGATGTTACAGCTGGTGCAAGAACAAATACTTAATCCAAGAAAAGTTTAGTGATGGAGCAATGATTATTGGCGAAGTTACAAGACTTGTGCGATTGAAATTAGCCTAGCTATTATATAGAAAACTTTTTATAATTTATGAACGGTGTTAGGAAGTTCTTTTATGTTTTGCAACACTACCTTTTTGGCCTTGATCCTTGTTATGCTTCTCTCGAATCTGGTTTTGAGTTGCTTCATCTCTTTAATTCAGCAATTGATCAGTTTTTTCCTAAAGTGGTTCTTCAAGTTTCTTTTAACCAAACATATGACAGGTAATATAATGGACCTGTAGGCATGCCATTTGTTGTTTTTTATGTTAATATTTCTGTATTTTCTTAAGTAGATCATGTAGAAGGTTTAGCTACTGCATGTGAAACATGATAGTGGACTATTACTTTGTTGTTCAAACAAAATGCTGCTTCGAGACAGTAAAAGTCACGAGAAGAAGAATAGGGTGAGTTTACAAATTACACTTTCATTTGATGAAAAATGACCTTAAAGATGCTATTTTTTTCCATTTTGGGTATATCATGCTTCCATTTGATTTTCAGCAATTATAGTAACCTGTTTCCTTATAGTGTGTTCACTGTTTTGGTTGTACTACCTTTACATTTGGTTTTCATGTCATGGATGTAACATGTGACCTTGTAATTGAATTTTGGTGGATGAATGAAATGGAATATACTTTCCTCTCAAAAAACAAAAGTGTTTGTTGACATGTAAGCGAGTAATGGATGCAAACGAGTAAAGTTTTAGAACAACAGTTGGGGTTCAAAAACCTGGGCATTGCAGAAATAGATGGAGCAGAGTTCTATAATGTAAGTGCTGGACTAAATATATTTTTAGAATGTCATTTGGTATCTCCTGCTATTTAAAGGTTCATTTTAAGGTATTTACTATATTGTTGCTTATGTTGTTTTCTTAGTTTGTGTAAGGTACATCAATGACCATAATTATTTCTAAACTTCATTTACAAACTTATAATTGCATTTGATCAAAATTGATCTCTAGCATGTCAAATTTTCAATTTTTAGCTAGTTTTTCTGCATTTTACTGAAAAAAAATATTTCTTCTCAAATGTATCTTATTATCTTTGCTTGAACTAGGTACTTTACGTGTCTCTAAACTTCATTTACAAACTTATAGTTGCGGTTGATCAAGATTACAAACTTTTACTAAAATTGCTCAAACCATTTGAGAACACAAATCAGAATGAACTTGATCTCAAAATCTGATTTCACTCAACCATAGGCAGACCTCGTTTACTATACCGTCACGAAGATACACGAGTCTAGTTTACTAGGAATTTTGAATTTTGGCATTTTCATATGTTTTGAAGAAATTACGCGAGTTTTACTAAAACTGCTCAACCATTTTCAGGTACAAGTCACACTGAACTTGGACAAAAAATCTGATCTCACTCACCCATAGGAAGAACTCATTTCCTATACCGTTACGAAGGTATGCGAGTCTAGTTTACTAGGAATTTGTATATTATAATTTTCATATGTGTTGAATAATCGGCGCTAGTTTTACTAAAACTGCTCAACCATTTTCAGATACAACAACCATACCTAATAACAAAATTATCATCTTGGAAGCCAATTTTTTGTAGTTCTTTGATCTAAGAAGTCATTTCTATGTGCATAAGTATTTCTACAAGCATGAAACAATGTTACAAGCTCAAATTCAGAAAATGGACAAATACACAAGTCTTTTCCTTTCTTTCTGTCAATTTGCTGAAAAGCTCGTATACATGCCATTCATTCATTTATACTGGTTGGTTAGGATCTTCAGTAACATTAATATACCACTGGGAGTATCACTTGACCTTCATACTAATCCTATTTACTTTAAATCAGAAATTGGACATGTAGGCAACTCACTTTTCTAATTGTTTACATTTAAGTGTTCAATTTTCATGTTATTTTTTGTATGTTGATGTTTCTCCTGTTTTATTGGCCTCTATAAGGTACTTACTTATCTCCAAGTTGTTTAAAACTGAACTTGCACACTTACACTTTCATGTGATGAAAAATGACCTTGAAGATGCTAATTTTTCATTTTCTGGGCAATTTTTCTGGATTTTGGTGGCTCTTCATAGCTAAACACTTTGCATGGACTAGTTCTTTGATCTATTAAGTCATTTGTATGTGCATATATATTTCTACAAGTATGAAACCAAGTTAGAAGCTCACACTCAGAAAATGAATAAATACATAAGTCTGTTTCCTTTATTTCTGTCAAAATCACCCAGTTTGCTCATTCTTCCAGCTTATTCTGCTTTTAAATGTTCTCCAACACTTTGTGCAAACACCAGCACATTATCTAGAAACTCAATTTTGCATGTTATCACTTCATTTATGCACTTTGTATTATTAAATTCTCTTCGTGCAAACTTGCACTAGGATAATAGTCATATAACAGGGAAAGAATGAGTTCACAGCACAGTTCGCATAAAGATATGCAGCTGTAAGGCTTTTGTCAGATACCAGTAGTATTTTGGCTTAGGCGTATTTGTTGTTAACGAGAGTCGGGCTACTAACACTTTTTCTCTCTGTCCCTTGCTATACAGATATCTAAAAAATACATATTTAAGAACTTAATAAAGCTTTTGGATTAAATTCATGAGCTAGGAAATACTCCGTTCGCAGTAGAGAACAGCCCAAAAAGTCTGATCTTTCTCAGACTTTTTGTATCTTTTTTTTGCAGAAAATCCTTAGTTTAATTTGAGGTAAACAATGCTACACTGAAATGTCTCTTCTCAAATGTAACTTATTATTTTTGCTTCAACTAGGTAGTTATATATCTCTAAGTAGTTCTAAACTACATTTACAAAATTTTACTTGCGGTTTTGATCAAGATTACAAACTTTTATCAAAAATGCTCAAACCATTTGTGAACATAAATTAGAATGAGTTTTAACACGAAATCTCATTTCACTCAACCATAGGTAGACCTCGTTTCCTATACCGCTATGAAGATATACGAGTCTAGTTAACTAGGAATTTTTAATTTTATAATTTGCATATGTTTCGAAGAATTTATGCGAGTTTTACTAAAACTGCTCAACCATTTTCAGGTACGAGGGATCGTTTGAGTTCGAGCTCGAGTATCAAACCACTCAGCTTGGCTCATTAAACAACACTAGCCTTTGGAGTAGCTTCTTGATGTTGTTAGTAAAACAAAAAACTACTTCGAATATGTTTTCTCTGGCGAATTTGGTAGGTATCCGAACTTGAGTTGCTTGAACTTGAGCAATTTTGATTTCTCAGGTCCCGGTCTCGGTGGATTTCTAGCGTCGAGCCTTTGTTGCGTATAGGTGAGTTATAGTAGCAAAAATAAAAAACAATAGGCATAACACCATTTCCTACTATGTTAGCACATAAGTAGGATTGTAATCTCGTGTTGACGTGTAGGTGAGTTACCCGCTTGGATTTTAATCTCGAATTCAAAGGTATCATTTTTTTTAACCTAACCGACATGCTTCAGAATGATTCCATAAATTGTAATCCTTCCATGCTCGATTTTTCAACCGTATCTTTACTTGGTTCATACGAAGTAATTGTTAAAGCTCTCTGCAGCGATTGATGAAGACCGCAATTGACTAATAGAAGAGGTGAAGAAAATGAGGAAGATGATAGTTCAAAAGAGAGTCCGAGTATATAGAAGTGTTTGGGCCTCTCGTAGTGTTTATGCAAGTCAAAGTCAACCGAGGGCTCGTTTGAGTTCGAGCTCGAGTTTCAAAATACTCGGCTTGGCTCGTTAAACAACACTAGCCTTTGGAGCAGCTTCTTGATGTTGTTGGTAAAACAAAAAAACTACTTTGAATATGTTTTCCCAGGCGAATTTGGTAAGTCTGCGAACTTGAGTT
This sequence comes from Plantago elongata, assembly GCA_036897095.1. Taxonomy (NCBI): domain Eukaryota; kingdom Viridiplantae; phylum Streptophyta; class Magnoliopsida; order Lamiales; family Plantaginaceae; genus Plantago; species Plantago elongata. Next base: position 8,008 of record JAYMSP010003801.1, read on the forward strand.
GCTTGAACCTGAGCAATTTTGATTTCTCAGGCCCCGATCTTGGTGAATTTCTAGTTGTCAAGCCTTTGTTGGCGTATAGGTGAGTTATAGTAGCAAAAAGAAAAAACAATAGGTATAACACCATTTCCTACTATGTTAGCACATAAATAGGATTTTAATCTCGTGTTAACCACTGTTCAGATTCAACATTCAAGTCCATTTTTGTTTTTAGTAGGTGCTATTATTAGTTTCTAAGGTAGTATTGTTTTGCTTTTTGATGTAACATGATTTGGTTTACTGATAAATATATATGTTATTATGTTTCTAAAATAAATAAAATTAATAATTTTATTTATTTATAATTTTTTTTTTCAGTTTTTGCTATGTAATTGCCACGGTCATGCAGAAGCTATTGATTGAATATTGTCGTCACAAATACATCAGTAACTACGGTTTAAACCGTGGATCTATACCATTTATTTTGTCACCAACTCTTAAATGCCACGGCGTTATTGTGTTGACATTATTTTTTACTACCACATCAAAGGCGTTATTGTGTTGACATTATTTTTTACTACCACATCAAACAAATACCACGGTGTTATTGTGGTGACAAATATTTTTTACTACTTCCATTAAACAAATACCACAGTGTTATTGTGGTGATAATTTTTTTTTATTACCTCCATCAAATAAATACCACAACATAACAGTGGCCTTAAAGTGTTGACCAGTCGTTGCAATAAATCATTGGCTTTAGTGTAGCGGTGACAAATATAAAAACAAATGTCACTGCAGGTGACTATGCACCATTTGCTATCTGTTTTTTCATTACAACTATTTACCATGGAATAATGGTGACCAACGCTATATGCCACAGTAGTTAACTCATTTTGTTACCATTTTTGTGGTAGCAAATATATGATTTTTTTGTAGTGATCACTATTAGCTTTCCCAGTAAACGAAACAAATCCGAACAACCTGGAAAGCCCGTAGCAGGCGCACATTCATGGACCAGTGGTTGGTGCACTCGAGCTGGTACCTGGATCCTACACAAACATGCATATATATAGTGAGAATTAGTCTAGATAATCAATTTAGAGTTGTACCGTTGTAATGCAAGTATAAGACCAGTTTGAAGTGCTACAAATGTGGCTATATTATTATCAGTATATCTTATGTAAATAGTAGCAGCTCGTAAGAAGGATCTTGTGGGGGACTGGAAGATACATATCCAATAACAGCATGTCCAAGGTTCCCTAGAACTCGATTTTTTAGTTACCGGATAGCTTATGTAGAACAAATGTCATAGTCTGACAATTATCAGAGCATAAAGCGGGATTGCTACAACTTTTTGATAATTAATAATTAATCATTTTTGGTCAATTTGTATTACTTTCCGTGAAAGCAAAATTCAATTAGCTCGCAGCCTTCTAAACACGCGAGCCATCACGTCATTACATAGCCAAATATATTACTAACTTCCAGTCTTCGTTCAACTCCTTTTTCTTATTTCCCAAGCCTCTCTTCTAAACTATTCTTTTGAGAAGCCTCTAGACCTCAATAATTATGTGCTTTCCCTAATTCGAAAAACTCCTCTATAAATACCCCTAACCCATTCATTTCCTTTCAACCCAAAATTTTCCACTCTTTTTTTTCATTTCCTTTCGAAAAAAAGTGTTTAAACATTAGTCGTAACCTCGTATCAGTGTTCGAAATAAAAGATGGGAACTCTCATAGGACACGTGGCACCGGGATTTGGCTTTTTCATCATTGGATTATGGCACCTTATCAACCACATCAAGCTCCATGCCATCAACCCAAAATCCTACACTTGTTCACCATGGTTTCCAACTTCAAGAATCAAGTACATGGAGCTCTACTTGATCATGGTGGCTTGTTCCATGTCTATAGCCATGGAGCTTTTTATTGGGCCGGCACAACACCAACCCTTGGACCAAGATGGTACAATACCATCTAACCATCTTCACAACTTTGAACATTCCAACATCTCCTTAACTTTCTTCATGTATGCAATTTTCGCGATAATACTTGATAAATATGGTCCACCTGCAAAATACGGGTTGACAAATATGTTTGGTGCTGTGGCTTTTGGGCAGCAACTCCTCCTCTTCCACCTTCACTCCACAGACCACATGGGGGTCGAAGGGCAATATCATTGGCTACTACAAATAGCAATTTTTACTTCACTTGTAACGACCATTTTGGGAATTAATCACCCAAAGAGCTTCTTGAATAGCTTTGTGAGATCGGTTAGTATAATGTTTCAAGGGATTTGGCTTATGGTCATGGGGATAATGTTATGGACACCTAGTCTAATCCCTAAAGATTGTTTTATGAACTTGGAGGAAGGCCACAAAGTGGTCCGGTGCCAGGGGGGTGAAGCCCTGGAACGTGCTAAATCACTTGTGAATATCCAATTCAGCTGGTACTTAGTAGGGGTGATAACTTTTTCGGTCGTCCTATATATGTTCATGATTAAAATATATCATGCAAGGGTTCAATATGAGTTCTTACGGAAATTCGAGTTGCAAGACGAGGATGATGAGAAGGAGGAAGATGATGTTGAGGCACAAAAGAGGGCTAATATTATGGCCAGAGAGCCTAAGAGCTTTCTTGAAGTTGGGAGATCATTTGTCCCAATGGACATGGATAGGTAGAAGGTTAAAACGTTATTTGGTAAATTTTGTTAGGGAAGTGTGTATAAAATTAGATGTGATCGTACTAGTTTATAGGATTGTGTTTGAAAATTTGCTATTCTCACAAGAGTGTCTCTTATCCAATATGCATAAAGAGACACACAAGGTGATTTGGTTTGAATTAATTTGTTTTAAGGTTGGGGGGTACATGTCATAGTCTCCAATGTACATATCAAAGTCGCAACACTTAAGAAAAGTGCTTATGACTTTTTGATAGTATTATCAAATTCTTGTGTGGTTAAGAGATTCATGTTAAGTAATTTTCAGCATTAATTAAGGATTATATATATTCTTGTTCATGCATTTTGTCAATAATTTGTATGAGCACACGCAAGCATAAATATATTTTTGTGATTTTGTGCGAGGTACAACTACGGTAGTGATCATTAATTATATGCAGGATGAAAAGACCTAAATGGCAATTAAATCCATCAATTGAGTTCAACATGTACCAATATTGGTTAATGCTATCCAACCCCTGTAAATTCACTTATTAGACTTATTAATTAATTCTCAATTTCTTTAGTCAAAACATATATATTGTCCAATATTAATATTTTTTGTTATTAGAAAGAAATCATTTCATTAAAATTACAGACGCACTGGAAGATCTAGATTAATAACATATGATGTTATACACAATCTACATATATTTTCAGATAAATTATCCATCATTCCTCATGAGAATTTATTTTGTGATTAGATGAGTTTTCCATCCTAAACCCGTAAGACTGAAATAAGAACTGTCAATTTAAAGTGATACACGATTGAACTTTTGAGTTTGCATGTTAGAACGGACGCATAAATATATGTTAGTGGTATTGAATTTTTTACTATAAATTTAACTAAAAAAGATTCATTATTAATGACTAATAAAAATTACATTTTCAAAACTCACATAGTAAAGAACTGTGTTTAGACTATAATTTTTTTAATTATGTGCTCATAAACGGGAGGAATTAGATATAATATAGCTTTGTTTAGATTGAATAACTTCTTTTAAGTATTAAGTAAATGAATTTACCATTAAATAGAAAAATAAAGAAATAAAGAGAGTTAAATGAAATAAAGTTAAGTATTTTAAGTAAATAAATATACAAATAAAAAAATAAAATATGATTGTGAAATGTAAACTAAAAGAATAAAAAAAGAGAGAAATAATAAAAAAATGTTACTGAAAAATAAAGAAACAATGAAACATGTCAAGTAAATGGTACAAAAAAAATATAAACAAAATGGTTGGAAAATCTAGCACTACTGAGAATTGAACTTGTGATCAATTAGCAAGGGAAGGCTTTATGATTATGAAATATAAGTGCACCAGCAGAGTTGTACCAATTATTTTCATAATTCATTCTTGCTAAATATATGACTATTCATTAAATTCTTTGAAGGGGTACAATAGACATTTCATGTTCAAAATTGAGAGGTAGCGATTGCGGTTCCTTATGCGTATGTGGGTCCGTCCTGGATTATTATAAAAAGTCTTGCATTATCTCGTAAATACCACTAATTTTTTTTATTTTTTTTTGAGTTCAAACTGGTGGATTCAATTCAAGAAAGAGTCAATGCAGTACAAAGAATCAAAGCAAAGCTACCGTACGGCACGACGAGCTAGAGTGTTCTCCTCTCGTGGTACGAAACCTAGAGTAAGCGAAATAAAAGAACTAGCTAAACAACGAATGTCACCCAAGATGGGGCCAACTACTGAAAACTCGAAATCTAAAGAATTAAAAGACTTAACTAAAGACAAACAATCAGACAAAATCGAGACTCTCTCCCGACCTTGCAAGATGGCCCACTGAACCGTTGCACGAATAGCATAGGCATCCACACACTGGGGAGCTAAAGGATGTGCAAGGGTCTCCTGTCGCCGAGCAAAAAGGCCATCATGCATCTACACACCATACCCAATCCCCACACGTAACCCATCCTTTGAAAATGCAGCATCGACATTTAGACGTACCACACCTTTAATGGGCAGCACCGTGGTCGAGTAAAGCAGCTCCCCTCCCACGACATTTGCAGCCCGTGTTCCCTGAGTCCTAGCAGACGCTGATTTCGCAGCTTCTTGTCCCGGTCCATCTCCAAGATCTCATTCCGTTGACTAATGAAACGACGCACAAATTCAACCACTTCCAAAGCCGCATCCGCAGTTACTCCATGAACCACTTGATTGCGATGGAACCAAATACTCCAGAGTATTGTCAGCACAAATTCCCACTCCACACGGCCAAGGTCATCATGCATTTTCCGAACCCATTCTTCGACAGTATCAACATGCACAACCCAATGATGAGAGGAATATCACTCAATGCCCAAACCTGACGAGTAAAAGGACACTCCCTTAAGCAATGCATCACCGTATCAGGACCTTCCTTACATACCGGACATTGTGAGTCACTCATCACTCTTTGTTTCTCAAGTTGTGTCATGATCGGAACAGCTTCCCTAATCAACCGCCACACACAAATTTTGATCTTCCCCGGAACTTTAGAGTTCCAAAGAAAATTCCAATCCCTTTGAGTTCCCGACGATGACCCCCTACTGCCACGAAGTTCCTGTTGCTGCTTCAGAAAAATTCGTGCCTGGTAATAGCCTCCCTTCACCGTATAAGCTCCATTTGGTGATTGATTCCATATTTGACAATCCGAAATTTGATTTTCAGCAAGTGGTATTCGAACAATCAGGCTCACATCCTTCTCCGTGCACAGATGCTCCCGCAAGGTGACATTCCAGCTTCTGTTCGGCAATATCATATTAGAAACATGTATATCAGCCGCCGCCCTAACACTCTGCCAAATACAGTAGAAGAAGGAATCCCTCGGTATCCATGGGTCTCTCCAAACTCTGATGTTAGCCCCGCTGCCCACCCTCCAAATCAGCCCCATCCGAATAATGGGAATGGCTGAAGCAATGCTTCTCCAAGTAAACGAGTAGCCATCAGGAATCTGTGCCCCCATAACATCCCCATTCGGAAAATAACGCGCCTTAAGGATCCGGGACAACAGAGTATCGGGTAGAACAACCAATCTCCAAACCTGTTTAGCTAGTAACGCAAGATTAAAAGCATTGAGGTCTCGGAACCCCATTCCTCCATCTTTCTTACTCTCCTTCAAGGTTTCCCAGTTTATCGAATGGATTTTATCCGATCCCTTGCTTCCCCACCAAAACTGAGCAATCATTGATTCTATCTCCTCTAGAAACGTTTTCGGAAGCCGAAAACAACTCATAGCATAAGTAGGTATAGCTTGAAGGACCGATTTGATCAACACCTCCTTCCCCGCACTTGCTCTTAGTGTCATAACTCTGGATCGTCGCCATATAGCTTCCCGTATTGAAGCGAAGGCTTCCTTTCGAGATTGGCCAACAACATATGGTAGGCCTAGATATTTCCAATGACACTCTACTTCCTCAACTCGCAATATACCCAATATTCGAATCTGCACCGCATCCCGCACCCCTCCACTAAAAACAACAGCCGACTTTTGAAAGTTTATAACCTGTTCTGATGCCTTGCTATAATCCAATAGAACCTGCTTAATTCTCCAAGCCGCACTCTCCCTAGCCCTGCAGCAGATAAAGGTGTCGTCTGATGAGACACACTCGGTGCCCCTCTACATACTTTTACCCCTTCAATCTCGCCCCTTTCCTCTAGCCTCCTTAGCATAGAACTCAGCACATCAGCCACAAAGAGAAAAAGATACGGAGATAGTGGTTCTCCCTGCCGAAGACCTCGACCCGCTCGGGAAGAAGGGCTAACCGCCCATTAATCAAGACCGCATAAGACACCGATGTCACACACTACATAATGCGATTAACAATCTGCATAGAGAAACCCAAATGAAGCATAACCTGTTCCAGAAAGGACCATTCAACTCTAGCATATGCTTTAATCATATCCAATTTGAGCGAAAGATTGACTTCATAAGCTACTAGGATATTGTCAGTAATCAAATGATTGACTTCATAAGCTACTAGGACATTGTCAGTAATCAAATGACCAGGGACAAAAGCAGATTGAGTTTCACCCTCTAGACTCGACATACAAGGCTTTAACCTGTCTGTAATAGCTTTAGAAGCTATTTTATATGAGACATTACTGAGACTTATGGGGCGAAACTGAGTCATATACTCGGGCTTGTCACACTTCAGAATCAAGACAATATGAGTGTGATGGTAGGAATCAAGGAGAAGGCCATTATTCAGAAAATTAAGCGCACAATCAAAAACAACACTACCTACTATATGCCAGTATTTTTAAAAAAAAGAAAGCAAGCATACCATCAGGACCCGGAATTTAAGAGGATACATATCAAAAAGAGCTTTTGTTACCTCATCTCGCGAGTATGGTTGCCCCAATAGATGATTAATCGTTGCTGAAACTCTGGGCACTATAGTACTAAGGACAACCTCAAGCCCTCCTGTGAAGGATGACTAGAACCAAACGCCTCTTTAAAGTACACAATTCCACTCTTCTAATTCCCTCCTGATCAACAACCAGAGCTCCATTCCCATCTCTAAGGCCCTTTATCTCATTTTTATTCTTCCGAATGGTAGCTTTCAAATGAAAAAATGTAGTATTCTTATCACCCTCCAATATGTATTGAGCTTTACTTCGTTGACGCCAAAGCATTTCCTCTTTCTCAAGAAGGGTTTCCAGTTCCAGCCGACTATTCCTTAATTCGTCCCTCACATCACTAGTACAGATAGCTATAAGGAGTCGATAAACCTCTTTGCGTAGATGTTGTACCTTCTTCTTCACATTGCCAAATGTGTGAAAATCCCAATAAGACCCACTCGAAGTTGCTGGATATTATCGAAGACACTAGAATTGATTTCTTGAGCCCCATTTACATGCCAACTTGCACGACTAATTTCCTCGCACGCTGCCTCCTTCACCCACATGGCTTCGAAGCGAAAGAGCTTCTGTTTCAAAATCCCAAACCTTGGCAACAACGTACCCCCCTCCCAATTCACAACGATCGGGATATGGTCAGACCCTCGACAATTGAGATGGTCAACTGAGGCATGGGGATACTGCACTCGCAATCTGATGAGCCGAAGGCTCTATCTAATCTACGCCATATTGTATTCAGATGAAGACAGTTGCCTGTCCATGTAAACGGAAACCCTGAGTAGCCCATATCGCTCAAACCAATCTCCGTCACAATTTCTCTAAACATACGCATACGCCAGACAAGAGTCGAAGCTCCCCCCACGTCTCTCAGAGTCATCCAGAACTTCATTGAAATCTCCCAAACATAGCCAAAGCAATGTTGAAAGTTTGCCCAAGTATCGCAGCATATCCCATGCTCGACTTCTCCAAACATGATTAGGTTCCCCATAGAAGCTTGTAAACCTCCACGGAGCAGTGTTCAAATCAGGAAAAACTATAGCATCAATGTGGTTTTGTGAGTAGCTCTGGATAGATACAGTAACACTCTTATCCCATAGCAGAGCCAGACCCCCAGAAAGACCTCTAGCCTCTACATAAATCCCATTCATAAACAGACGTTCCTTTACATTCTCTATTTTACGTAAACCTACTTTGGTCTCAGAAAGAAAGACCAACAGGGCCTTTTTGTCATTGAGCATCTCACTCAATGCACGAACTATCTAAGGGTGCCCCAAACCCCGACAGTTCCAAGCCAAGCAACTCATAACGCTCGGTGGGACTGCTCAGCAATCTCCGTCGCTCCAGAATCCACATCACCGCTCAATAAAGTCGCATCCAGATCAGCACGCTTATTAGGATAATCAAAAATCTCCATAGGATCATTAAACCGACACTTACTACCCGCCAGACTACCATGTATCCCCTTGGTTCCACTCGGACCAGCCCCCTACTTAGCTATCTTTCGTTTACGCAACCGAACCTTCACCCCCTGCATCGATCGAGTGATAGGAACCTCCACCAGATTTTCCCCCGGGCTCACATCCTTTTTCGTAGTGCCAGGTACCTTGTTGCCACCCTCCAGACTATTCCTTCGTCGAACAAGTGAAGCAGTTTTCTCATCAAGTGTCCCATTCACCAGTTATTTCAGTTGTTTGACATCCGTTAGACTAGACGCTAGTTCACTCATACCCCCCTGCTCCCCATTCTCTGCACCACCCGCTTTCTCCAACACCGGCTCATCCTCCCCTGTATGCAAATCATCCGTCTCAGGAACCTGAATAGCAGCTTCATCGACCACTTGTACTGGTTGTTTTCCTCTAACAATATCCACAACCTTCCTCGACCCCCTGCTACATCCCTGACATGTGAAGAACCCTCAAACTCATTATTCACGCAGCGTTGTAATTCATTCATCGATAGTAGAGCTTTCGTTCCTGGTTTCTTTCACCAATCCGCACTATCCGAGCACATGTTACTACCCCCAACACTCTTTCCCACCGGCTGAAATAAACAAATTCCTTTCACAACCCCGCTACTCGCCTCCTTCTGCCTCGTAAGATCCAAATGCATAGGATTAACCATGTTCAACTTCCCCACTGGAACTCGACTCCCCGCACCCTGCTCAGACCCCGAATGCAGCCATTCTCCATATTTATGCGGCACCAAGTTAATGTCACCTTCCAACTCATACTGTTGAGGGAAATCCTTCATTAGATGAGCCATAATGCTGCAATGGTAACATAAATTCGGTAGCTTTTCATATACTAATCTCAGTTGAATCATGTCCCCTTGGCTCGAGCTAATGTGGGTAGAATGAGGAATGGGTTTAGATACGTCGATCCCCACCCGCAAGCGAAGATAAGAATTTGGATTGCTACCATCCGAACTAATATTAGCATTGAGGAAAATACCAAAAGAGTTACCCACACACTCCGCAACTTTCCTAGTTGCACGTCCCCACGGTAACCCCTCAACTCTCACATGGAAGTCACACACATTCAATGTCATTCCCTCTGGTGGCTCACCCCCCAAAATCTCCCCAAGAACAATGAGATGTTTATTAAAGTGCCACGGCCCTTGTAAAGAGCACGTTCCCTGTCCCTATCGTGTTTGAATGAGAAAATAATGCAATTGTCATTGGACAACCTGCGGACTTCCACTCCCAAGACCGGTCCCCAAAGCTCAGAAACAAGGGTCGTAAAATTATCCCAGTCCGCATCAGGTATTAATGACCCCGCTAACTACTCCGCCGTAAGCTCCACACTCTCTCGATTATCCTCACCTACCATTCTAGCAACCCCAAGCAGACGAAGCGAAGAAAGTACCCAGTACTATAGCACAAGAACCCTCACAAGCAGTAACCAACCATGAGAGCAAACAAACCTGCAAAGACAAGACAACGAAAATCCCCGGCAACAAAAAAAGAGAACAAGGGATGCAAGACAGCACGAAAAAAATACGAAAGGCACGAAAAAGAAAGACACTAACAAGCAGGACTAATAAGAAAGCAAACACAAAGACACCCCTAAAAAACCTAGATTAACTGACAATGTCCCAAGCAGCTACCACATGGATCTCCTTTTTTTTCAATCCCTAGGTTACTTTTCTTACTAGGACTACGACGATGATCTCCTTTCTTTTCAATCATCAGGCTTTACTTTTCAGTCGCAGATTTTCTAAGAGGATCTCCTTTCTTTTCAATCCCCAGGTTACTTTTCTTGCCTAGGACTACGGCGAAGGTCTCCTATCTTTTCAACCTTCAGGCTTTACGTTTCAGTCCTAGATTCGTTAATCACTTTTTTGTTTTTGATATATATATATATATA
>JAYMSP010003802.1:0-18426 GCA_036897095.1 Plantago elongata
ATATAAAAAAAAACCCGAATTTTGGCCCCTTTTTAAAAAAAAAAAAAAAAAAAAAAAAAAAAGAAAAGAATCATGTATACAACGTACATCCATACTGAGATCCACAATTGAGATACCAGAGCCACTTTATCAAGATTTAAATTATCTAATTAAAGGACTTGATTTGGAACTTGATGAAAATATATACACACCTAAAATAAGTGGGACTTTGGCATTGAGAAGATGAGCAATGTAGTTCTTGACAATGTGAACAACTGCACGAAGAAACACACAGACGTATAAGAAAATATGTTCTGCCCCAAATTTTGGTTTCTTCAGGCATGAAGTCCAAGATGGGTTGAAAAACCTTACCAACTTTATCCTGAAAATCCAAAGCCAAACACAGATATGCATATCAGATAGGATAGATCAGTAAACGAGGTAGAATCAGAACAAAAAGGTGAATGAAAAAACTCATCCCCCTTGCAGCAAAATGTACCATGAAAACCGGGGCAATGTAGTAATCCCCTTGCAAATACTCAAACGACCTGGTCACCTTTTGCCGATAATCGAACACAATATCCGCTACAAATTCAGATACGCAAACATCGAAAAACGGCCAAATTAATTACATCTAAATTCTTGACAAAGGGCAATATGATCACAATTGACAATGAAAGACAATAATAACTAACTCATTACAGTCTTTGCCGAGGAAATTGCCGGTGAAGAGGTCATCAATGACACCGGCCCTAGCTCCGACAGCAATGTTCATGTTTTCAGCTTCGGCACCGAGGCGGTACAAGTAATCTTTGCCCTCCGAGTCCGTAGCTTCCCATGAAGATTGCTGGGAGAGCTTCTTAGGCTGCGGGTCCTGGTCTGGAGTTTCATTTGTATCGTTTTGGGTGCAGAAGATTAATTTGGAGGGTTTTTTAGGGTGGAACAATTGGGGATTAGCTGCAGATAAGAATTGGGTTTTGGGTAGAGAAGAAGAGGGAATTTGGAAACAGAGAGCCATCTTTTTGTTTGATTTGACCTTTGGATCGAATTGGCCAATTGGAGGATGATGATGATGATCGGAAATTCATAATTCAGGTTTGTCAGTTAATGTTACCTTTCATTTGGCGCCACATGAGTTTTATCTAAAAATCCATCGCCTACCTTACCCTTTCTTTTATTTTCCGTTTCCTCTTTTATCCTCAATTCCACTACCCTACAACCCTCAAGAGCCCAAGGGCCCCCAACCCAACCTAAAGGACTTTGTTCTCGACCCGATCCAAGCAAACTTAGCGAGAATACCCCGCCTCCTATCTTTTGGGCGTGTATAAATAGCCTAACTTACCTATTGGATCAAGGTGAGGGTTTGTGTCTAAATGGGTTCGTAGGTTCATTCGAAAACCCTAAAAATGTAGAAATGAATATGAATAACTCCAGCCAGAGGTCCAATTGCATATTAGTTCTAAGCCTAAGTCTTGGATTCATATAGAGGTCATATACTCATATACTAGGGTTAGGCTATAGGTCCAGGTAGAATTCATAGTCCATATCCTAATCATTTAGATCACTACTTTAAAAGAAGTCGATCGATCGTTTCACGGGTAAAACGTCTAAACCCTTGTACTCAAATAAAGACCAGAATGTGCATGGTTCCAGAGTTGGAAATGAGCCATTCAATTGACTTTATGATTTAGAAAAGTTAAAATTCAACAACTATTTGCAACAGATGAAATGTTTAATCTAAAATATGATTCAATGTACACATACAATAATTGGTTGAATGTATAAATCAAAACAATATTAATATTGTTGAACTATACAATAGATAAAAAGAAGTTGACGGATCACAGAACTATTGTCTATTGTCCCACAACAAAACTACCATCATCTCTCTCGACAAATTAAATTGTTTGCTTCCAGATTACTGCCGTCTCTGGCAAGTAGTGAAGTGAGTTTCATTCCAACTTGATCCACAAATGTAACAGAACTCAAATTTACACCTGTACAATACACCAACATTTTAGAACTGCTATAGATCAATACATATTGGCTTAGTGTCAGACTAACAAACCTGCAAGTGATATGTATACAACCTTCAGTCTTCTCCACATAATATTTGCATTTGGTACACTTCTTCCACTTATTCCTTTTCGCCAATAATCGCAACTCTTTTGCCCCTCGTTTATCTTTCTTCGATATCTTAAACTCAGTGCAACGGAACCCCTGATGCCAAGGCACTTTACACTGTGCACAGAACAGCCTATAGCAATTTGGACATTCCGACTGCGTGATGATAACCCCTGCCTCCTCCTCATCATTGAACAGTACCTCCATACAGTCGGTATAAGGACAGTAGTACTTCTGAGAGGGCAAAATGGTCGATTCACTCAACTTATGCTCCCAACGAGCGATAACATCTGGTGGGACAGTGGACTTCAAAGACTCTGGTTCAAACATGTTGTTACAATCCACACCGGGACAAGAAATGTTAATGATGTTGTCTTGTAGCTTTGAGTCAACATGTCTGGATATGCAAATAGAGCAGAAGGAATGAGAACATCCCTCTGTTATGAACATTTCATGGCTTTGTTTCTCTTCAATGCAAATTTCGCAGCAAGTTTTCGAAGATGATGGTTCGGAAGTAGATGGCATGTACAGAGAGGCCTCTTGGAAATGAAGTTGTTCTATATAAGCATAACCCAATTCTGCATAATCGAAACTAAACAAATGGTCGAATAGTGCTTCTATGGACGCCATCAACGAGGACACCATTTTCTTTAAAAATGAAAGGTTGTAGTATCAAATAGTGGTTGGTTCCTTTGTTTTATATAGAATTGGATTGAGATAAAATGCACTGTAATTTTATTTATAGAATTTTGAGTTTATCCTTCTTATACGTTAGCCAGCATATCTTTCATACCATAGCTAGGCAAACCTGATTGGAAAAATAGCTACGCCACTAACTCCGGTAGACTTTGAATATTTGAAGACTAGACTTAATTAATTGGAGGACAAGTATCGTATAGTTCATAAATTATACTAATGCAGTGTAGATACTAATTACTTAACCGTGTTATTTTTTAATTTATCACTTCTAGATGAATACTTCTCAAATCAGATCATCCAATACATTTCCTTTTGTAAATTTCCTGCAGGTTCTTCTTGTTACCTGAGGACCACAAACTGCTACAGACTACGGTTACATTTAGGGGCCGGATATTGTCAAAATAATCTGCCCTTTAATTTCTAGAATCATGTATATATACATTTCACAAGCAAGTTCGCGGAAATTGTTTTGCAATTTCAATAAAACAAACACGTACCTCGTGACACTGAAACTAGTAAGGTTACCGTTTAATTTTGAGAAATTTTTTGGTGGTATCCTTTAAATTGATGTCAATAACATTTTCACTCCTTCGATTAGAACAATAACAAATGCATCCCAAAATTTTGAATTGAGAGAATTTCGATATTATAGATTGGTCAAAAAGTCAAACCTTGTGATAACATGGCTCTGGCGTTTTAGTAATGACATTTGTTAATTAATTTAATTACTCAAATTTGAAGTTTGGAAATAATAATTAAATTGTGGTTGGATTCATTAATTTTAGACCTTTTTTTATTTCTTGTTCTCTCCGTCTTCTTTTTTTCTTTTTTCATTTTCTCCTTTCTCCTTTATTTAGTCACTAATGGTTAAAGTAAACAAATTTGAGGAAGTTGATGTAATTGGGGTCAAACTGATGTCCAAAATTTATTTGTGCCCAACTAGTTATTATTATTTTTTTTTAAAGTTCAATTTAGTCCCAATATCTTTTTAAATTTTATAACTACGTTTGTTAAATTTTCAATTGTAAATATTTTGGGTTTTCAAAGTTAAAATTTAGTCCCTGACACTATGAACTGAATCCAAATAACAATCAAATCATTAAACATTCAACGAATAAGATGATCGACCAATGCAAAATGTGCATTACAACTTTGGCGGGGTTCCGGTGTTGCAAAATGCTTTCCAAGATGACCATAATCATATGTTCAACTGTTTTTCCTTTTTTTTTTTTTTTTAATTTCAAACTTTTCCGATTAAATCCGTAATAATTAATTCGATCCGACATCTGATTGATCCGAATCAGATCCAATATTACGGATTGAAATTTGGATTGAATAGAACCGAAGTTTCGGATCAATCCGAATTTTGAATCGTGCACCTTTAATAAAATGTTCACTTATAGGACATTATTTATATTATCTAAATGCTATAAGAAAATTACAGCTGCCGAATCAATAATTGTGAAAATCATAGAGTTTTAAGTACAAACATCAGGCATGAATAGTTTTATCAAAGCTGGAGCTATTTTTGTTGCTAACATAGCAACACAAAAAAACTCCAAACAAACCTTAACCCACAATAATTACAACTTTTCCTTTCATATAAGAATCTCTACCATCCCTTACATCTTACACTCCAAAACTATCCAAAACAAACTACTGATGTATAGTGTTCTAGCTTCCCTTTCCATTGCAAAAGTCCAAACCAACTACTGGCACGTAATGAAGTGATTCTCATTCCAGTCTTTACCGCATACGTAGCAGAACTCATGTTTACACCTGCAATAACATGACTTAACCAATCAGGCACATAAAAGAACAATATTACTTATATATGTACTATCTCAAGAACACAACCTACCAGCAACTCATATGAATGCACCCTTCAGTTTTCTCCACAGTGGCTCCACACTTGGGACATGATGGCCACTTGTTCTTTTCTGCTAAAAGTCGAAACTCAACTTCTCCTCTCGTATCCCTTTTCAATTCTCCGCACTTATATCCATCATGCCAGGGGACGTTACACGGGACACAAAACAGCCTCCGACAATTTGGACACTCCGACTGCCTAATCCGACCTCCTTCGTCATCATCGTTTAGCAACATTTCCCTGCAGTCCGGAAACGGGCAGTAATATTTCTGTGATAAAGGAATGGTTGATTGACTCAGCTGATGCTCCCAGTAGGCCATGACGTCTGATGAGATGACAGACTTCAAACTTGCCGGTTGGATCATGTTTTGACACTCATCAGACAGACAAGAAATGTTCATAACATTGTATTCAAGTTTTGATTCAACGTGGCGTGATATGCACACAGAACAGAATGAATGAGAACATCCCTCAATTTGGAACATCTCCTCTTTTTTCCGGTCTTCTGTGCAAATTTGACAGGAAATTAGTGATGACAGTTCTGCTTCTGGAGTAGTTGAAATGTTCAGAGAGGCCATCAATACCTCTTGTAACTGAAGACGTTCTTCATATGTATCGTCATCATCTGATATATAGTAGTAGTAATCATCATGTGTACTGGGTAAGGATCTGCAGTTTCCCATTAATAATCCCTTTCAAGTATGTAAGTAGCAGTTTTGTAGACAGAATTAGGCAGAGAATCAGAATGCAATGCCATAAGACCTGATCTATGCTATTCTTTATAGAGTTTTTAGTCTACTATGCTCACTAGGTGGCGTGTTATTCTCCAGACTTCTTTATACAAAAATCAACGTGTAAGCCGGTTGAAACATATCGGCTGTTGAGTTTACTTGCTCCCAAAGACTGAGGTAGTTAGCTAGAAATCAATGGTCTTTTTATATAAAGAGAAATGTTATATGGTTTGTTTTAATCCTCCTTTCATTTTCATTTGTTTCACAAGTCAAATTTGTGTTACTATCCACCTCATTTTATTGCAAATTTCCTAATCATGATACTTAGTTTATCCATGGATTTTGCTGAACAAATTCATGGAAATTCTAGTTTTTTTTAATGTATGACATTGCATTTGTTTGGAAGACATTAGGAAATTTCTCCAGATATTCCTAGTTTCCAGTAGCTAGGCTGAAATTGATGTGCCATAAAAACAATTAATAGCAAGGTTCAAGTATTAGAAGATCTGAACCTAGCTAATCAAACCATATACTAACCTGCTAATGGTATTAGTTCTCCTATTACTAATGATAGACATAGTTCTAGTTAGATTAGTCATATTCTTCTAATTCCTAATTAGATTACTACATTAATAGTTCGTCAATCGTCACCACTAGTCTGATACTGCGATTAGAAGCTCTACAGAAAAAACCAGAAGTATTCGAACCTGAAATTAAATGAACTCATATGGCATACCTCCATCTCTTTAATTTTCTCCAAAGAGAACTAATCAATGCAAATCCATGTGTATGATTTACTAGTATTTCTGAAGAAAATTATGACGATTAACAACAAGAAAAGCTGATGTGAGCATAGTGATGTAAAAAGAGACAGCTTTCTTAGTTTCTTTCCTTTTTCTAAAGACTACTTCTTGATTATAGACTTCAGAGGAGGTCAGGTCCTTGTTTAATATATATGCATGTCACATCTCTGAAAGTCATTTTCCAATTCTTTCTTCTCAAAAACTATATTTTTATGGTTAGCTGATAATATTGAAACGAGTCGTAATCCATATCTCTTTTCAATGTTTTCAGTTTCACCACCAACATTCCGCCCTTCCTAAATTTAATAGCAGATCGATCATTTATCTCGTCACTTTTAAAGACATTGTATTGGTCATTTAAGTAATCTCAAATCAGGATTAATCATGTAAGGTGATGAAAATGTGAAAATGAGACTAAACTAGATCCATCCCAACACAACTTATCAATATTGTCATAGAGCATGCCATTTGTAATTCGTGTATACTGAAAAAGATTACATACAGTGGAACTTCTGCTTTTCTTTTTTTTTCTTTCTGGAAAATGAAACTGTACATAACATATACTCCTGTTTTTAGAATAGAATCCACTGAGTGAGCACTACCAAAATATAAAAGCTCTAGCAATTATCAAAGTGGCTTTCATCCCAATCTTTTCCACATATGTAGCAGAACTCATGTTTACACCTGCAACAACATTGAACAGCATGTATAAACACCAAAAAAAGTAGTGCGAGCGAAATTGATGAAAGAAAAAGAAATCTACAGAAAAATTACCTGCAAACTATGTGTCTACAACCATCAATCTTCTCCACAATGGCTCCACACTCTGGACATGCTTGCCAGTTGTTCTCTTCTACGAGCAAACGCAACCCATCATCTTCTACATCTCTCTTGAACTCTTCACAGCTCAGACCATCATGCCAAGGGACTTTGCACTGTGCACAGAAAAGCCTCCGGCAGTAAGGACACTCTAACTCCGTTATGATATCGCCCTCATCATCTTCATCATCTACCAACAACTCACTACAATCAGTATATGGACAGTAGTATCTCTGAGATGACAGAATGGTCGATTCACTCAACTGATTCTCCCAGCGAGCAGCAACATCTGATGGGATAATAGATCTCAGAGACTCCAGTTCCATTACATTTTCACAGTCATCAGAGAGGCAAGAGATCTTTATAATATTGTCTCCAAGTTTCGACGAAACATGACTGGATATGCAGTCGGAACAGAAGAAATGAGAACACCCCTGAATTTGGAACATTTGATGGCTTTCTTTATCATCCGTACAAATTTCACAGGAAATTTGGGATGAAGATGCTTCGGTAGTAGATTGCATGTACAACGAGGCCTCTAATGCCTCTTGCAACTGAAGATTATCTGCGTATGTGTCATCTGATTCATAGTAATCAGCATGAAGAGCTTCAAATAATTCTGATATGATATCCATTAATTATAAATTAAACCTGGAGTAATATTGTTCTGTTCTATTGAATGTCATATACTTTTCAAGTACACTCTGCCTGTACATATATGACACTTCACTGCTTTCTTTTATAGAGTTTTCGGTCTACAAGCTTTCTCCCAAAATCCGTAATTCTACACTGGACGTGTAAACTGATGGAAATTACATGGATGGATGCTTTTGCTTACTCCCTACGACTAAAATTATATTAGTTCATTGGTTTACTTTGTCTTCCCTTTCGCTCTCATTCTTATTAATATATAGGATTTTCTTGTAAATTTCCTAACACTTGTGAGGCTTCACCTTTTCCAAGATATCACAAAACAAAACCTTAGAAATTATCCTGTTTTCAGTATAGATCTCATATGATGTCAAATGAAGGATGCAGTCCAAGTATGACTTGCAACTTGTTTCTAAATTGTCACATATTTCAAATGGTCGGCATGAAGGCGAAAAGGTAAGTAATGATGTCTATAAATATTAGATAACATGAAAAAGACTTTTAACGGAGGATGCACCACAAATTAATACTTGACGTTCCCAATTTAGAAGCTCATAATTCTCCATTTCTAGTACGCATCCCCTGTTCAAGGACACCTTGACAATTATTGCCTCCTACAAAAAAACATTGGAAAATGCACGACATATCCGATCTACTATAGAACAAACTAGAAAAAGAAACAAGTCAAAGTCGAAACATAAGAGATCATTTTAGTCAGAAGCATGTGATCAATTTCAATCTTTACAATTTCCTGTGGCATCTGATCAATACATCTCATCGTCCTGTTTCTTACCGATAATTTAAATGTTGAAAGAGAAAGAGAAACATTGAGATCAGAGAGTAATTATAGAGGCACAGTTTTACTACTCCACACCCGATAATGATGATTCATCTCTTGAGAATAAACATGGATCCAAAAGACTTGAGTTGTTGCAACTTTTCGCATCTCCAGCATTGTAGAAACAAAATTACATGCATTGTAGTGATTCTGAGGTCACTGGCAACCACCATGAGTTGAAGTCCAAGTTTTCCCACATGCATAACAAAACTGATATCCACACCTGCATTCATTTTAATTGGAAATCAGTAAGTTGAAACTTCAAAGGCAGATAAAAATGTTCACACAACTTATGCTAACAATGAATTAGTAGTGATCAATGTCAACAGCAAAAAGGAACTGCATCAGCAAGAAAACAGAAAGGTAGGCTAAAGGTGGTTGTTTAACTATCAGTAACTGGTCAAAATAGCAGTATCAGGTAGATTGTATCGCTTTGTGCAGAAACAAAGACCTTTTTTATTCTTGTGCAGAAACAAGCAGGGAGTGTTGTT
Organism: Plantago elongata; assembly: GCA_036897095.1. Classification (NCBI taxonomy): domain Eukaryota; kingdom Viridiplantae; phylum Streptophyta; class Magnoliopsida; order Lamiales; family Plantaginaceae; genus Plantago; species Plantago elongata. The sequence goes on from JAYMSP010003802.1 coordinate 9,006, forward strand.
ACTATATTTTAGCATAAGAGGAATGAGCTGACAAGTTCATCTCATAGTCGTGCATAAACTAAGAATGTAACAATGACTTGTGCCATTTCAGGTAAACTCAGATAACTTATAACACGGTACCAGGCACCTAACCCATATATGATGATTGATGAGAGTTCTGGCTTAACTTTCAAGCCTGGTACCAGGCGTCGTTATCCAACAAAAACGAATATTCCATTAATATTCTCATCTCTTGCTACTATACTTGAACTAAGATGCACACCAGAAGCTTCAGTTCCACTCACTAAGTGAAACCTATTCGACGAGTTAATGTTTACCAAAATTTTACATGCAAAGAAATAAGCCATGATATTCTATTACTAACACTTCTCTTTATACTCGTCTGGCAATAAGCTCAAACAAACAATTTGAAATAGGATTGTGCAATACTAGACGAACCAACAATCTTGATAACAAGTCGAATTATGAGGCTAAAATCTAAACCAAACAATTCAAATCGTATCAACTAGTTAAAACAAAAGCAAATTAGACAAACAAAAACAAGTACATATTGGCAAGTGGTAAAAAGACCAAACCTGCAAGTCATATGCAAGCATCCCTCCTTTTTTTCGACAAAGAACTTACACCTGGGGCACCTCTGCCACTTCTCCTTCCTGGCAAGCTCATGAACCATCAAATCCTCCCTAGTCCTCTCATTCTCCCCCAACCTCATAAAATCCTGGCATCCAACTCCCGAATGCCACGGCACCTTACACTGCACACAAAAGAGCCTATGACAGAATGGACACTCTGACTCCCTAATCAACCCTTCACCACCATCATTCAAAATCAAGGCAGAACAGTCCTTATACGGACAGTAAAACTTTTGCGAGCTATCAATCATCCCTTCGCACACAGCATAATCCCAAACAGCTAAAACATACTTGGGCAGGATCGGACGACAGGACTCAATGTCCAGAACGCCCTGGCAGTCCAATCCAGGGCAGTCGAAGGTCGGTAACCCCGTAACGCTTTTCTGAACTTTGGTAGCCACGTGCTTGGCAATGCAGTCCGTACAGTACCTGTGTCTGCATTTTGGGACGGAGAAGATTTGGTGATTGTCTTTTTGCTCCGCACAAATTTCACACATTGTTTGCGAAGATACAGGTGCTTCTTCTTCTTTCTTGATTCGGGTCAAGAGGTTTGGAGTTGCAGTTGCAGAGATAGTGGTTGTGGTGGAGAGTAAGATTGAGGCCATGATTGCTTCTTGGAACTGCAATTCTTGCGCGTATTCGGCATCGGACATGAGTGAATCAATTGGATTGAATTCTTCTTGTTGTTCTGGTTGTTGTTCAGTGGTGAGGAGAAGGGAGAGGTATGAATCATCGCAAGTGAGAGGAATGAATTGTTCATCTGCCATGTTAGATTAGTTTAACTGTTTAAGGTATTATGGAATGGAACGGAACTGTAAAAATTAAGAGTAGTGATTGAGTTGATGATATTTGAAGACTCTTGATGATTTGCTGTGACTCTTTAATTGATTCCTAGAAATTTGAGTCACTTTTTTACTTGAATTACTAGTGATGATGGTTGGTAATTAATCTCTTCATTTCTCCCGAGTTACATATTCATTGTACAATTTGCAATTCCCCAAATTTTTGGTTTAGAATGAGCATAATTGAACTACATGAAGATAAATAGATAACCATCAACATGACACAAGTATAGAGAATGCATTGGTGTATATGATTCAAAAGTTTAAATTATGTGATACAAAATAGTACTGCATGCCCAATGAAATAAGTACAACATAAAATCACACGCAAGGATTATACACACTTCCTTGCTAAGAGATAGAATAGAAAGTACGACATTAATTTAAAGGAAGATCTAACCGAATTCAAACTCAACCCAAAATGTGGGAAACTATACAAAGTCCTTAATACACCTTGGATGGAGGTGTTGGAGATGGTGGACATGCAGATGGTGGTGGTGGTGATTTGTATTGGTATTTTTGGGTTTCCACATATTTTGGAGGTGGTGGTGACTTGTACATGTATGGTGGGGGTGGTGAGTTGTAGATGTACTTCTTCGTTGGTGGCGGTGGTGGAGACTTGTACTGGTACTTTGGAGACTCTACATGCTTTGGAGGTGGTGGTGAGTTGTAATGGTATTGTGGTGGGGGTGGTGAGTTGTAAATGTACTTTGGTGGAGGAGGAGGCGACTTGTATTGGTACTTTGGAGATTCAACGCTCTTCGGTGGTGGCGGCGACTTGTACTTGTATGGTGGTGGTGGTGGTGAGTTGTATACATACTTAGCTTGTGGTGGGGGTGGTGAGTTGTATACATACTTAGCTTGTGGTGGGGGAGGCGACTTGTATTGGTACTTAGGGGACTCAACATGTTTTGGGGGAGGTGGTGACTTGTACTTATATTGTGGTGGAGGTGGTGAGTTGTAGACGTATTTCTTCTGCGATGGTGGTGGTGGGGACTTGTATTGGTACTTAGGAGATTCAACATATTTTGGTGGTGGTGGTGACTCATACTGGTATGGTGGTGGAGGTGGCGAGCTGTAGACATACTTACTTTGTGGTGGGGGAGGCGACTTGTATTGATACTTGGGAGACTCAACATGTTTTGGGGGAGGTGGTGACTTGTACTGATACTTTGGAGATTCGGTATGCTTTGGAGGCGGTGGTGACTTGTATTTGTATTCTGGTGGGGGCGGTGAGTTGTAGACGTACTTCTTTGGTGGTGGGGGTGGTGACTTGTATTGGTACTTCGGAGATTCGATATGCATTGGAGGCGGTGGTGACTTGTATTTGTATTCTGGTGGGGGCGGTGAGCTATAGACGTACTTCTTCTGTGGTGGGGGTGGTGACTTATATTGGTACTTGGGAGCTTCAACATGTTCTGGAGGTGGTGGGGACTTGTATTGGTATGGTGGTGGAGGTGGTGAGTTGTAGACGTACTTCTTTGGTGGTGGAGGTGGTGACTTGTATTGGTACTTCGGAGATTCGATATGCTTTGGAGGTGGTGGTGACTTGTATTTGTATTCTGGTGGGGGCGGTGAGCTGTAGACGTACTTCTTTGGTGGTGGGGGTGGTGACTTGTATTTGTACTTCGGAGATTCAGTATGCTTTGGAGTCGGTGGTGACTTGTATTTGTATTTGGGTGGGGGCGGTGAGTTGTAGACGTACTTCTTTGGTGGTGGGGGTGGTGACTTGTATTGATACTTTGGTGATTCAATATGTTTTGGAGGCGGTGGTGACTTGTAGTGGTATGGTGGTGGAGGTGGTGAGTTGTAGACGTACTTCTTTGGTGGTGGAGGTGGTGACTTATATTGGTACTTTGGTGACTCTGTATGCTTTGGAGGCGGTGGTGACTTATATATGTATTCTGGTGGGGGCGGTGAGCTGTAGACGTACTTCTTTGGTGGTGGGGGAGGTGATTTGTATTGGTACTTTGGAGTCTCAACATGCTTTGGAGGTGGTGGTGATGTGTACTTGTATTGTGGTGGGGGTGGTGACTTGTATTGGTACTTAGGAGATTCAACATGATGTGGAGGCGGAGGTGACTTGTATTTATATTGTGGTGGTGGTGGTGACTTGTACTGGTACTTTGGAGATTCAACATGCTTCGGAGGCGGAGGTGACTTGTATTTGTATTGTGATGGAGGTGGTGAATTGTATTGGTAATTTGGAGATTCAACATGTTTTGGAGGTGGTGGTGACTTGTATTTGTATTGAGGTGGGGGTGGTGAGTTGTAGACGTACTTTGGTGGTGGAGGCGATTTGTATTGGTAACTTGGAGATTCTATATGTTTTGGAGGTGGTGGTGACTTGTATTGATAAGGTGGTGGTGGTGAGTCATAGATATATCCTTGTGGTGGTGGAGGTGAACTGTAAACGTATGGATCGTAGGCCGTCACGATAGTGGTGGCAACGAGGCAACATGCTAAAGCATATATAAGTGAGGGTGAGACCCCAGTGATTAGGGTCCTCATGTTTAGGAATGTTTCTTGTTTTGGTGTGAAGAATGAGAGATAGTAGGAATGCTTATATAGTGATTAGCTTATGCAAGTCAGCTGTTAACGTGCAATATTCTAAATAAAATTGGTAGTTGTCTTAAGAATCCATGATATTGATGGGATGGGATATAAATTCCAGCCAATGATTATTTGATAGTTTGTGCCCTTTTGATCTCCTATGAGGCAAAAACAAGACTTGGGAGAAAATGGGAGAAATGATCAACATATCAATAAGCCATTCTATTTATCTTAAAACCCATGTAACTGCATAATGGGGTCATGTAGGAGTACTACGTTTTTCCACACAAAATATGCATGGTTTTGTATATTAATATTTATTATCATTTTTGTGTATTCACTTCATTAATAGTCAAAATGATGCACATAAATCACTTGTTATTTTCAGAAAATATTCAAGAACGGAGGGAGTAAATATAAACAGAGGGATATGCATTTACATTTTAAATAGAGTAACACAATGTCACAATGTCACAAAATATGTGGTATGTACCAAACAAATGCAAGTCTCTATATCTTTATGATGCAGTTTTAAAATGAAGATAATGACTTAGTTCAAGGTTTGATAAATAATACAATGAGGTTACATCATTATATATTTAAGCATAACTACATTATGTGAATAGTTGAAGAAGAGTTCAACCATTAATATATATAAATATATGAAATTTGGCTAGCTGTAGGTAGAATCAAATTCGAAGATGTGCTTGCCATGAAGTGACTAGCTAGGATTTAAAATATCTAGAATTCAACTATATACAATCGAAAAATAAAATGGTTATCCAAGGCTGGTGTACAATTTGTGTTAGAGGACATTAGTTAGTGAAAGAATATTCCCTCAATTCTTTTAAAATATTCACATCTCCAAACTCAAATTTTAGTTGAAATTCAAAGTCGATGTGAACTAGAGTTGATTTTTAAAATTTTATGTTTGGTATTATTAAATTATGATTTGAATAGGGTTTAAAGTATATTTAAGTTGATGAATCGACTTGACCTTAAATATTTGACGAATCATCAGTCACGAGCCAATCACGATTATAGGTCAAAATCAGACGAGCAATGATCACTTGGGCTAAAAATCAACTCAAATCAGCTCGTTTACACCCTACCTTTGTTGGCAGATCTCGAGCATGATCCAAGCGTTGATTGAACTTTTTTACGAGCACTAGCAGATGGCTTGATTCGTTTAGAGCCCTATACCAAGTTACTAACATCACTCACCACCTGTAATGAAGCTGCAGAATTAGGAGGATTGGAGATATTATCAGATTATAGCCCATTCCCTGGTATCATTGGTAGGTTGAATTTGCTATAACCTACTCTTTAACAGAATGATATATCTGAAATGTCTTGGTACTGGGCCATGGCTAAATGTACATAAATAGTTTACAGATTTACATGCCAGTAACCAAACTACATATAAGAGCATCTTATTGGTATTGTGTTGGGAGTTTTTGCAAGTTCCTCATGATTTTCTTTTTTCTTTTTTTAAAGATGCATCTTTAACTTCTTCATGTATCAAAAACTCGACTCTTCTGTGCTCGGTCTCCTCAAATAGTACCTCAAGCTGTTCGAAAGAACCTGCAACATACAGATAGAATGATATCTTGCTATCTTGAATTAACTGAAGATTTTCCTAATAGGCATTGGAACATTGCATACCTGTTGAAGAGGCTTGATGAGAGATTTACCCTTGTAGCTCACATGAAATTTGGCCTTAGCCAACAATCCCTGCAATACAAATGGAAAATTTAAAGAGAAATGAAGCAAGAAGTACACCTATAAGTTCCATTCCTCCAAGGTTTTAGAAACTCCACTAAAAACCTTCCTTTTTGAATAAATTGGAATTAGTTTGGCAGCAAAACAAAACGGCACAAGGACTAAGCAGTAAGTTATAGCTCAAGGAGCAGTCATGCATTTTCCAATAGTACTATTGTAGGAGCTGATGTAGCAGTCTGTGTTAAACAAATTACCTCAGTATCAAATTCCCCTGATTTCACTGTGATGTTTATGTCAGTAATGATTTTTACAAGATCTACAAGTAATCCTGCACGATCAGCAGTCTCTACACTGAGCAAGCTGCACAATTAAATCATCTTTAGCTAACCAGTTTTCCAAAAAATTGAGCACATACACTCAAGTTTGGACAGGTGTTACCTTTGTTCAGGACCATCTTCATATACATGGACATGAGTTGCAATATCTACATCAAGCTGCATTGTCGAACGAATATATAGTCAGTATTTTATGACTTGTACAAATTCGAGGATTATAAGCTTCTGTACTAACGAGGAATGGCCTATTTAACCAATGTGGAGTTGATGAACCTTGATATTTTTTAACTGGGCATGCTTAAGAACCAAAACAATTGCAGACAAGCTCTTTGATCTACTCATATTATGTTTGGGTTTCCATCATATCCATATCAGCCCAATGAAGAGCAATTAGCAGGAGATGAGAGGAATTAGCAAAACAGATCATTACCTCTTGAGTTGGCATCATGCCAAAAGCAGCCCCCATAGCTAACTGTCCACTTGATTCCTGAAAGTACCTAACATCTTTCAGAGACCGGAACTGGAGATACATTTTCTGGAAGTACAGTAATTGATATTTCCAAAAATCCAAGAACTTGATTGGAATATACCGGATGATACTCGAGCATATTGTTGATAATAGTCAAACGAATGGCCTCTAGCAACTCGGGATCATCAACTTTTCTTCCTGTTGAACTGCAATAAACAGGATTCAGTTAAAAACAAAGAGAAAAAAAAGAAAGAAAGAAAGAACCAAAGAGATTCTTAAATCAAACAAATAAAGTTTGTAGTCTTGCAGTGTTGCACTTATAGTATGAAACACTGACCATTGAGTAAAGAGTTGGAACAACTCTCACCCGATAATTTGAAAATACGACGAAATAAGGTTAAGTTACTAAATGGCAAATGCAAACCATTACTAAACTAAAATAACGACGTGATCCAGAGTATGTGAATCCATCAATGCTAAGCTCTTGCCTATACATACTTGTTGCCAACAATTTCCCAAAAACATGGAATCCCATTTTTCATTTTCTGTTTTTGAATATGTTCACATTATACACAGCCTGAGTATGCAAAGTAGAGACTCATTAATGAGACCAAAAATACATATTGAAACTTACAAGGGGGAGTAGTATACTTCATCCAGATAATTCACATTTGACATGAACAAAAGATCAGGTACAAAAGCTAAATAAACTTACGCCTTGGTAATAGAGAACTTGTTATGTTTGCCAGATGAATCTAGGAAAACATTTGCCTTGACTACATTCAAGCCAAGATTTTTCAGAGCACTCATCTGAAAAATAATCACAGGCATTATTAATTGTCACCAACTTTTTTCTCATGGCATTACAATTAACAACGAATCAACTTAAAACTGAAATTCATGCATGGTATTGGTAACTGAAATTAGGTAGTAGAAGGTCTGGGTAGAAAATGGTACGTACTGTGTCAAGCAGAGCCCCAAGGCGATCCCCAAAAGTGATTTCAACGACGGTGGCATCTGGATCAGAATCTTGATCTATTATAACCTTTGGTGTTGGAATCCCATCATTCTCCTTAGTACTCCCTTCCTGCTTTTCACGAGTACATTATACATGATGTAGTAGTAATCGAACTGATTCAAAATCCAACAACAATGTTGACACTTTGATACCTCCACAGCTGTAGCAGATGCTTTTGGTATGAACATGCCAAGGGACGTTGATAAGCTGCCAAAACAGTAAAAATAACATGAAGTATAGTTGAGTGAGTATAGGCACGTGAATAATGCGACCAAACAATCCGTATCAACTAAAGTTTTGCAAACTGGCACAATATAATTGACTTAAGTGGCCAAATGGACTACAACTCGACGACAAGCTAAGCTGACCGAAGGTTAATTTATAGCCTGACCACTTGTAATCACAATGGATTGTGCATTTTGTAAGGTCCATAAGGCACCGACAAATCAGCGTTAAAGCAGGATCCATCATCACAAACAAAGTGTTTTTTCAAAAGATTCACGACTACCAGGAATCAATTTAGCGAAAGAGTTATCAGCAACACATTCAAGTTCAAATCGTAGACTAAATTCTTTGATAATAGTCACTGATTGCCATATGTTAATATAACCATACATATCCAATTTCAATTATAAACTTAATCCATTGTTCACAATTTCCTCACAACATATATTCAGTTATACACTAATCTCAGCTATAACTATATCACAAACCAATCAAAACCAAACCAATTAACAAGAACATTAGCAAAATGAATGTCCAAACAATCCGCTCAAAAATTAGCAACAGAATACTACTAACAGATAACCAAATTAACAAAATGATTCACATGCACACACAGCTCAAACACATAAACAGCAAAACAAGAGAAACACTATTACCTCCTCTTTGTACTAACGCAAGAGATCTTAACAGAATCCACACGAAAAGGAGTAACAAGAGTAGTTGCCATTACATTGGATTGCTTGTCAACTGGTTTCAAGTTACTGTAGATACCAAAATTTCCTCCAGTAGAAGCCATAGCCACAGCCATTTTGGGTTCAGAAAGAATAAGAGGAAGATTCAAGAAATTGGGGGAAAAATTGAAACTTTTACCAAATTAGGCACAAGAAGAGAAGAAGAGGATAGTAGTAGTACTACTACCACTACAGGTGAATTGTGGGGACAAAAGAAAGAAGAGGCATTTGGCGTGGATAAAGGAAGCAGCAGATTTTTGGTGTAGCTGTGGTTAAAGAAGTTCTAGTTGAATCCGCCATTTCCAATCAACCAACTTTCCAGTTTGTCTTTATATCCTTTACTTGAGAATTATTTCTTTCTGGAAAAAAGATAAAGGAAATAATAATGGGTGTTTTTTGTTTTCTCCTACCAAAAACCATGGCCTCAAAAATGCATATCCATTCCATTAGGGATATATAGGCAGAAAAAAAGAAAAAAAGGAAATCTGGTTTTGGGCAAATTGCAGGAAATATCTAAGCAGACAGATGTAGATGGTTGAGAAAGAGAGCTAGCTAGCTGGTCCCTTTGAGTAGTTGCCTTTTTTTCCATGTTTTGTTTATCTTCAAATCTAACGGTCTGTGTCTCATCTCTCGCTCCATGTCTCATCTTCATTTCATTATCTTTCCTTTATTGCATAGTAGATTCATAACTTTGCAAATGAATTTGCAGTCGACGAGTAAATTCTGCAGATTTGAACCCGTTTAGGTTAAATTGTTGATTGAATCGCAGATGTAATAAAGTTTAAGTGATAGCATCGGGAAACGAAGTAGTGAAATATGCATTTTTTGCAGGTTTTAATGCACAAATTCAAATGTCAACGGGATTTGTAGGTGAAATAACTATTATATATATAT
>JAYMSP010003803.1:0-18424 GCA_036897095.1 Plantago elongata
CATTTATCCGGAAGATATACTCGATTGTCAGCATTCAGTTGCTTCTCACCATTGTTGTAGCTTCAATTGTCGTCACTGTTCAACCTATTGCCGTTTTCTTTACCACTACTGGAGTTGGTTTGTTTGTTTACATTCTTCTCATCATTACCCCTTTTATCGTTTTGTGTCCTTTGAGTTACTATTCCCAGAAGCATCCGGTGAATTATTTGCTGCTTGGGATATTCACTGTCTCGCTTGCTGCTGCTATTGGATTGACTTGCGCATATACTAGTGGGAAAATTATTCTGGAGGCTGTAATCTTAACTGCATCTCTGGTTGTCAGTCTCACTTTGTACACGTTCTGGGCTGTAAGAAGAGGTCAGAATTTTAACTTCCTGGGACCTTTCTTGTTTGGTGCCCTTGTCGTGCTTATGGTGTTCTCGCTGATTCAGATATTCTTCCCTCTGGGTAAGATAAGCGAAGTGATATATGGTGCCCTGGCAGCAATCGTCTTCTGTGGCTACATTGTTTATGACACTGGCAATCTGATCGAGAAATATACGTACGATCAGTATATCTGGGCTGCTGTTGCATTGTATTTGGATATCAGTAACCTGTTCCTATCTTTGTTGAACATCCTCAGAGCAACACAACATTAAATATTTGTTTGTAAGAAACAAATGTTAAGTCAGGTGGCCTGTACTCTCTAGTAAGGTTTCCTGTTGTCTACTGAATATTGAAATTTCTTGCCAATGCTAAGCTCTTGCATCAGTGTACTTGCTTTATTGTCTTATTTGTGCCCTGGTATAAAAAGTTGATATTTACTTCAAAGATATAATTAAGGTAAATGGATAAGATTTGGGAAGATTCACACCCTTAATTCAACATCTGTTTCTTCCATAATATAATTGAAAAGACTTTTTTTTTTTTTACTAATTATTTATCGTAAAAGATCTTGCGTCTGGGCTCATAAAAAATAGGACACCATATGGCTGAACAGCCTGCATGGACTCAGGACCGAGCCTGGGTTTAACAAAAATGAATTGTCGTGTAAAATAAGTTTTACACTTAACAACTGTCCGCAGGGTTCAGGACATATCTTATAAAAAGACATAGGTACACGTCAACAATTGAGATATGTTTTAATTTTAAGAGACTTTGTAAACAGAATTGAAAAAATAAACATAACCTGCATATGCTTGATTGAGCCCATGTGGTTTGATGGTTAACCGGTGCACACCCGAAGGTAAAGCAGCTCCAGTATACGACGACGTTGAAAAAAAGAACGAAAAGAAACAACTAAATCGAATAAAGAAATTGAACAAATCGATTAAACTATTTTTATGCGGACTTTAAAGATATACAAGGAAAAGAATTTTTTAACAGAATCAAATTGTTCTATCAAAACTAACAATAAGACCACCTTTATTCAACAGGCATTTACAAAAAACAAGCCAGTCATTTAATTGTTAAAGAAAGACTGACTAGGCAACAAATTAGTGAGCATGATACCAAATTAAGAACATGTAAAGACACTAATTTACACCTCCATCCAATGTTATACTCCCCCTATAAAAGGTAAACTTTGTACACATTCACAAGCTGCAGCAGCATCAATTAAGCCCCGACAATCTCCTCCACGATCTTCAGAGGCTCAACGGGTTGCTTTGCATGTTGTTTCGGCTGATTCTGAGTCCAGTATGAGTGAGCAGCTAAGACTCGGTTCAACAAATCTTGCGGCACTGGCTCTCCCCTTCTTTGCTGAGGGGCAATGCTAGCTGTATGCACAAGGGTTTTCCATTTATCCTGCATAAACAACTCAACACATCACATGGGGAAATGGCACATAGTTATTTGCTTAATTAACAATCCATCTATCTGAATCTAAGGCTATCCATAGCACAGCCCATGTGAATGATTCCTTGGCTTTTTTGCTTGCAATTGATACAATCATAAGATTCAGTCATCAATACTTTATGCTTAAAGAGCATGTGAAGTTCGGATATAATATTGCAGATCATCACACATCCCAAACAGCAATATATGTCAGGGACAACTTGGCAAAAAATGCAAAACACCAAGCCAACCACTCCGTTTAAAAAGCATGTACCACAGCATATATAATCACGATTCACAGATTTTCAGACAAATAGGAATAATTAAGATCTCACTTCACAAACTACTGAATTTAGGAATGAAGTTCTAACGAAATAATATACCAAACCTTAACTAAAGCAATGAGTCAATGACAGATCAAGTGCCAACAAAAATGATATGTACACAGATAGCTTACATACCTTCAAGTCAACATATGTTCTATGATCTGCATTCTCAAAAGCACGCATTTTAACATCCCGCCACCTGGAAAACCGAAGGAAAAACAAACTTTAAAAATGGTTATTTGGATTTAACCAAATAAAATTAAACAAAGACAAATATCCTGTATAATGCTCATACCTTCCAGTACCCAGTTTTTCAACTGCTTCAACAAGTGCTTCAACTTCTGTTACAGAGAACGGCCTCCTAACCCTACGCTGTGAAAGCTCACTGCGTTTGGGTTTTGAGTTCACTGGAACAACAGCAAGTGCATCCATATTCATAGGGGAAACAGGTACCAAAGCTTGGGAATCAGAGTTGACTGGCACATCCATTGGTGTATCAGTAGGGGTCATTGGTGAGGAAGCAAATTCGCTACTCTCATAAGTGTCATCCAGCTTAGTAGCAACAGGGGTATCTTCAACCGATGCATTTGAGAGACCCGAATCAATCAGGGGAGTAGCAGGAGACCTGGAGAACATATAATAAATGAGAAGTAAGAAACTGGGAAACATGATCAGAAGAATGTATACCAAAGTAGCAAATTTTACCTTAGAAATTGTTGATTCGGCTCACATGGCAATGCTAAAGGTTGTTTTTTGGGAGTCATGGATGGGGAAGCATGGGCAAAACTTGGTTCTAAAGTAAAACCCAGAGTATCAAGGGAGCTTCTCTCAGAGAGACCAGCCTGCTGTAAAGTTCTATTGTCGTCTCTAACCTTCTTTCCTTGAAGCGCAATCCCAACTCGTATTCCACCTCCAATAATAGCAGTAACTGCCTCCATCACGGTTCTCTGTAAAGAAAAGAAAAGAGGATAAGCAATCATTTCAATTGTGATAGAGAAATAGATGCACAAGCATGATCCTATCACTACAATGGGTAGCCTAGCCTGCAGGTAGTGTCCCATGACCCATCGTGTGCATACCCAAAAGAGATATCCTATTTTACACATCTCACAAACTAGAGAATAAGCATGAACTAACCTTCAGAGAACCAACAGTTGCAGTTTCAGGGACCTCAATGTAAAGTTCTGGCACCTTGAAGGACTTAATGCTGAATTTCACTGAAGAACGAAATACGCGTAAGAACCCATTTGTGTTGTCAATGCAAATAAAGCGAAAAAGACCTCAAAAGAAAAATATTCATACCATGAGGATCCTTTGTCTCCTGATGACCTTGTGCTGCACCAAGCATCCCACTTGCTGCGAGAACAAAATATTAACATTTAGAATAACTGATGCAGAGAATACAACTCAGATACATAATCAAGCCCCAGCTACTCTTATCACCCCTCACCAGGCAAATTAGAAATACTCCCACTGCTTGTATCCTGATCATACTGATTAGCAAAGGTGTGATCTGTTAATTTCCTTTTCTTGAGAGGAACTCTTTGACAACTTTCTCTTGTATAGATGCCTTTCCTATACCGGTAGTAAGTATTCATGCCATCACCTGTCATAAAAAGTATTTTATATTAGTATCAAGGCAGATTGGAAAAAACTGAAGTGCAGATATACATACAAAAATGAAAACTTACTAGTCTTGTAAAGTTCACAATCCTTCAGTTTCGGAGCAGTTTTCCAGTACTTGGAAGCTAGCATTTTCCTTATCCTGCGATGTCCAGCACGCGGATGTGGCCTTAGGGGGCGAACCCTGGTGCTAAACTTGTTGCACCCAAAAGAATTTTCGTCATCATCTCTAATTCCTAACTTTACATTATTCCAGTGCTTTTGCAGAGGAACAGGTTCCCTGTACAAGGGCAGTTGTACACTACTGTCTGAGTTAATCAGCACGTTAGTATTCACATGTTCTCCAGTCGGGTCCTTTATAGTGGACGTCTTAGCAGTAGATAAGTCAGCTATCTGATTTTTGTCATTCTCCAACTGTGCTTCAGGCCGTATCTGCATTACAGGCTTCAAACTATCAATAACACGGATGGAATTACCTCCTACTGTCGAAACATTATTTCCATCTGTGTTGTTGTCCTCACAGATTCCTAACTTAATATCACAGTCAACTTTCTTTATATAATCAGAACTTTCATGTGCAGAAGAGTGTGCCAGCACTGAATCATTTTCTGCCTGTGGGGCCCCCTTGAAGTTAGATAAAAGATTGCGTTCCTCCCCCGAAATTTCTGGCACAAATGCACTCTCAGCACAACTTCCATGCTCATAGCTCTCCGATTTCAGAGCTTGCTCATCCAGATGATGCCCTTTACCCTTTCCATCCACAGAAGCACCCAGATGAAGTTTACCATCTGCTACATTACTTGAGGCAGAGCTTTCGCTCTCCAGTAATAACTTTCCAGCTACAGCCGCAAGCAATTCAAAGGCACAAAGTTTGCTATCCTCCACCAATTTCTTGTGCGGAGCCCTCTTCTGTGAGAAAAACCAAGATGAGATCCTCGGGCTAATGGATCTACAAGATCATAGGAAACACATAACTAAAAAGGTAGTTACCCTTATTGATCTAGGAGCTCTCGGAATAATTGGGGCTCGGAAGCCATTGAATCCAAAATCCAGCTTCTTCTTCGACACCATAGCTTAGACACTAGGCAGCATGCCAAGCTAAGATCCTCAAATGCAGTATTGTAAGTCCACGAAATCCCTCAATCTACAACAGATAATAAGCAATCAATACACCAACCCACGAATAGCAGAAACGACAAAATGACCATCCGATCCACGGGAAAAGCAGAAACGACAGAATAACCACACCGGACAGAAATGGCACATTTACAGCTGAACCAAATGAAACAAGAAACCTTCAATCACACAATAAATATCTCATTTTCATGATCCAGGGACAAAGAAATGGAATCTGATTGGATTCCCTCAGAAAAGATAAACACCTTTATAACTTTCATGATTTCCAAATACATGATCATGAATAGCATAATCCACAATCTTTGCTTAAACCAAGAGTTTAATCAATTAATTAAGAGACAGAGATCAGCAATAATTGAGATCGAATACCAAAAAAGCTATCTCCATAGATATCATCACCATCAAGCAACTAAGATGCATTTCTGAAAATTACTACTAACCATACAAAGCTTTTTCATGATCCAGCTATAAATACACAACACGACACATCAACAAATTCATGATCACGACTAGCACCGCCAAAAAGTAAGAACCTGATCACGATCAGATAAACATTCGATCCAAAATCACCAATTTTTCCCAAATAAAAAAAAAAAAAAAAAAAAAGGAAACTCATTTCCATTTCCAATAGCAAAATAACATAATCACAGATCCATCAGATCCATTTACTCCTCATCAAAGTCCCAACTCTCACAAACTAAAATTCAATTAAACCCTCACCTCAAGACCAAATCAACCCACAAAACCACCCAATTTTCACACAATTCCCTGACTGAATCAGGATCAAACTCCAATTCCCCAAACATCTTCCAAAAAAACTTCCAAAACCACCAAAAAAAACGTCCAGAAAATCAACATATGTACCTGATTACCGATTAGATCCACGAGTTCCTTTCCAACAGTTAGTTTCTTTTCTTTCTATGCAGAACACAAAATGTGCAATTCACGTCACGAAAACAACAATTAGAGAGACGATTGAAATTGAAATTGGAATCGAGAAAAGATGAAGAAGAGCTTGAATTATTATAAAACCTCTGTGTGGGTTTGGAGAAGAAGGAAGGAGAAAAACCAACAACCAACTATGAACTAACAGAAAATGGTAAATACATAGAAACAGTGCTAAAACCCCCAATGTTTTATACTTATTCACCACGAGACCGGGTGAGCCGGTGACAGGGGTAGAGTCGTCCGGTAAAAAGATGGGGTTTTTGTGGGTAGGATTGGAGGGGTTAAGAGAATGGTTGGACCACTTCTTACCTATTCTCAAACTCTTTACCACCACGATTACACCTATCTATTAGATAGAATGTGCCACGTGGATTTCTTTTATTTTTCGGATTTATGGCTTTTTTCCTCTTTTACTAATGGTGATTTTCAAGAATTTATTGGGGTTTAATGTTTGGTGAAGTAATGACACTTGTTTAATATGGCCAGTTTTCGCTAAATTGCACTTGGAAGTACCACTCTTGTTTCTTTATTATACTTTTAACCGAAGTTTTACTGTTTATTTTGGTGTAATTTATTTTGACTGAAGTATGTGTGAGTGATTTTCACTAATGAAATTTGACGTATATTGTAAGAATCATTAATTATGTTGCATATGTGGAAGATGATGGTTTTTTGTTTTTACGTTATTTTGACTGGAAAAAAAAAGTAATTAATTTTTTATTGTGTAAATTGACGTTCTCTGTTCAAAATGAGAAAGGGTAACTTTCGTATTGTATAAAAGCACACGGTATGTAAAATTCTCTTTTTGCCCTTCGTTTCTTGATAAGCTTCGTTATCCTTATCGTGGTATACGTATAATATGATATAATTATGGAAGTTGAAGAAAGTAAGACGTGGTATGTTAAATATTACCTATTCATATATTGAGTGAAACTTGTTAACTTCTACTTTGTCTCAACTGACATAAGTACTTACTTGGTTGAAAATAATCGACGTATTATATGAATTATCAAGTTAAATAGGTGAGAGATGTTAACTTATGTTATCATACAAAGTACTCACTTTATACAAGCTAGTTTGTATCCTCTCTTTACCTTTTGATGAGCCTCGTTATTTCTTATCATAGTAGTTGCAGAGACTTAATTAAGCATCCATGGTGCGGCTATTGCCTTTTTCATATTTGGAAAATGAAGTACAAGAATTAAGATTGTGTTCCATACATACCTAGATTCACCTCGCAGTGTACGTATCAACGACCCAACAGTCACTCCCCATTTCCCACCCAAACAAATAATTCAATTGGTGGTTTATTTGATGTTGGGTCTCCCCCTGATGATCAATTTTTATAAAAAGCGTGGGATCCGTGTGCCATTTTATATAGATCTCACACTTATTGTGAGTAGGGGTGCATTGGAGGAAGACCCCGCATCTCCAAAGGCTCAATTGACCTATATTAACCCTATTATTTCTATATAGTTAGATACTCATTCATCCATTGACTTTTTATTATCAGTTAGCTATTATAATCCTAACAATTCTAAGATAACTCACTGTGTTAGGTGTTTGTATCTATAAGTACTCATGTATATGTAGCTAGTTATTCATTGAATGAAAATACAAGTTGCCTCACTTTACATGGTATCAAGCCGAACGTAATTTTTACGTGATCCTTCCAAAACCTTTTCATCAATCTTTACTTTATGTTATCTGCAATGGAAATCACATCAACTACTCCAATTATCCAACTCAACGCACCCACAAATTTCCCCATCAAGCTCACTGCATCCAACTTTCTGGTATGACGTCGACAAATGGAAGCCACATTGATTGGATTGGGTTTGTCCGATTACATTAACGGCACCCTCACCATCCCGTCTGCCTTCATCGACGCTGCAAACAAGAGTCCAAATCCTTGCTATCTGATTTGGTATCGTCGGGATCAGATTCTTATTAGTGCTCTACTTGGAAGATGTAACGAATCCTTCCAGCTACTCATTTCCTCTGTTGCTACCGCTTGTGACACCTGGGTCATCCTCACTCAAAGTTATGCTAGTGCCTCTCATGGTCGCATCCTTTATCTCAAAAGTAAATTGTCTCGCAATCCTCATGGCAATCGCTCCATTTCATAATATCTAAAAGACATGCAAAACATTGCATCTGAACTTGCACTCGCAAACTCCCTCGTGTCTGATACCGATTTTTTGGTATCCATCTTAAACCAACTCGGTGATGATTATCATCCTATTGTATCCGCCCTACGTGTTCGAAACACAACCACATCTATGGTGGAATTATCCGAATTTCCATCGGATCATGAACGCTTGATGAAAAACTCAGAAGCATTCACAATGTCACTTTTAGCAACAACCAATGCTATATATGTAGCACACCTCAATGAATGGAGGTTATACCCGTGACCAAATTCTAGATCTACTCAGGATTTTAATCCTTATCGGGGTCGCAGTCAGCAACACAAATCACATAATGGCAACACTCAGTCTAGTCCAGTTTGCCGATTTGCCAATTTGCAGGCCATCTGGTTCGTGAATGTCGCAAACTAGATCGGTTCTTACGAGAGAACAACAATCCATTGTCGTCTCCTGTGAGCACTCAAGTGATTCCCAATCCTGCTCCTAGATCTTCTTCGTGGATGTTCGATAGTGGTGCATCCCACCATGCTACCTCCGGTGTCTCTTCGATGCATGACTTTTCTGTTTATGATGGCCCCAACGAGATCTGCCTGGGTAATGGTAAGTCTCTTCCCATATCTCACATTGGTAATACTACACTGACCACTACATCCCGTCCCATGTCACTAGCCAATGTGTTCCTCAACTTCGTACCAACCTAATTTTCATTTCGAAGTTATGCCATACTAACTTCGTTTCTGTTGAATTTTTTTCTTGTTAAGGATAAGGTCACGGGGACTCCTCTCATGCGGGGTGAGAATGTCAATGGGGTTTATTACGCACCTATGTCGAGTCAGCCACAACTACACCGGTTTCTACCCTTGTCTCAGTTTCATATGGATGGTGCTAAACCAGTTTATACACCTATCTTTGCTACTGAGAAACTTCAATTAGCCGATCCGTCACCGCAATTGATATCTCTGATTATCGTCACCTTCTTGGTCTATTCCAATATCCCAGCCTTACTTGATCCGATGTTTCCTTTACGGTTAACCGACTCTCTCAATATTTGCATGGTCGGGCGCCTTTTTTACGCTTTCGGTCCAAGATTGGTGTCTCTGATGAATCCTCCATCTTGCGGGGCGTGTAAAGGATAACTATGAATATTATCTTTGTATAGTTAGATAATCATTTATCTATTGATTTGTTATTATTAGTTAGCTATTAGTCCTAACAATCTTAAGATAATTTATTCTGTTAAGTGTTTTTATCCATAAGCACATGTATATGTAGCTAATTATTCATGAAATGAAAATACAAGGTACCTCACCCTACAAACCATGCATATCTCCCTCGACTTGCTATCAATTCACCAGCGCCCTCTTTGTCAAGTCTCGAACCACTTAGTAATATTTTGCTTGACAAATCAATAATTAGTTGAGCTGAGGTTTAATGTTTGTTATTTAGGACAAAGTTCAACATCATGGTATTAAAAGAGAAGAGGGGTAAATAAATAGTAAGAGAAACCTTGAGAATTTATATAATAATGGACGCCTAGCTTAAGTAATGGAATGGACCCATGGATTGGTGAAGCTTATCTTTGTTCTATGTAATGCCAATCTCTGCCCGTCATGATTTTCGTCCTACACCAACAATATTCGTCACCGCAACAAAATGTATTAATAAACATCCAACTGACATATACTCATTATCATAAGCTGCTACTTTAATTTAAAATTATATAATTATTAAAATAAGAAAGCACGTAAAAAGGAATAATTTCACTTCCATTGCCGCAACAGTGTAACTTTTGCACCCCACTATATAGTAAAAATGTAAACTTGGCTGATGAAAATTTAAGTTCTAATCGTATTTAATAAAAAGTTAAATATTATTTGTTAAATTGTATTCAACTAAAATTAACTGTCAAACACTTTCAATATGTTTTAATATTGTTAATAAAACTCGTTTCATGAATTGCTAGACTCAAAGTACAGTGAAGGTTAAGTCCATGTTTGTTATACCGTTGAAGTAGTCATCTTCCCACTAACATTGAATATTTTATAAAAAAGATTCAATTTAAGTTGGAAAAGGTCACTAAAATTTTATACTAATTTATCATGAAATTTTCATGTCACAAGCAGGAAAAATGAAGCGCTTTTCAACATGTTGAGACATCAATCTTAACATTCCCAACATGTTAGCCAAGTTGCCCTATGTTTGTTGATGGAGTTTCTCGTTTGAGTTTGGCTAACGATTGCTTCCAATTCAATAAAACATTACCGCTCCCGATTGCTTTTACGTACGCATTACCGGCAACATTATTACCCTCTCAAATTATATACATAAATTACATTACAAGATGCTACTTATAAGTAATTAAAATTATAAATTAGTTAATTTATTTTTATACTCTCAAATATGTTTGCTTAGTTTATTTAGTAATTTTTTCTAAAACGACTAAATATTATTAATATAAATACTAGCACAAAATGTGCTAACGCAGCAACATTACAAAGAAAAATAAACCGTTCGAATCATAGTATTTATACCAAAACTAGAATTCTAAATCAAATTCTAAAGTATTTATTAAAACTATAAAATAGAGACCATCAAAATCAACATCAAACCTCGAACACAAAACTTACGTAGAATGAGAACAAACTTGACAAAACTCGTCTAAACTTTTGGCAAGAATCTTGTCAATATGTCAAGATGGAAACACTTCTTACATTATACACATACTATAAAAATCCATAACAATCGGGTAATTAACTATTGCACAAGAGGACTGCCTGCAAGGGTACAACTATTTTGCTACTCTTATTTTATTTTTTACTGAGATTCTTGTGTTTGGATCGGTTTGGTCAAATTTATAATATGGATTATTCAACTTAGCTAGGTACAAAACCGCAAGCCTCGTATTACAATTTTGAAGCATCCAAATGTATACCATATTTAACAACCAATGCCCAACGTAATAATAGTACAGTATTATATTATTCTAGTAATATATATTTTTAAGCAAACATGTTATAGCTGAAGCTACGTCTTTAAGCAGTCAGTATAGCCCTCACATTTTTAAGGAATGAAACGATATAAGCTGATGTCTTAACATGATTGTGAGATAATTAGTTGCGATTAGAGAAATATTTTATTTGTCGTAGAGTCAAGACGCAAGTAAATAATTATGAACGGATACATGAATACATTTCGTATAACTTTATTTTAAAATATAACATTGTGCATATATATTCGTGTTCATTATATTGTATGAACTCTTCAGACATACAAAGAAAAACTTAAAGGGGAATATATATAATGTATATTCAAATTCCGTGTTCCATTATTTGTCATGGTGCAATGCAACAGGCGTTGTTCGAGTGGTGTGGCTCCTAACTATTGCACAACAGAATGTGAGTTAAAACTTCATTCGTTCTACATTTTCACCTCCAATCAATAAATCATGAATTTAGTTATTCTTTAATCATTTAGGGAATGAGTGACATATCATTGTAATGGTTATTTGGATGGATTTAGTTGAAATTGTGTTTGACATGTAATTTTAATATGATGGATTTAGTTTAAATTTCTCCTATTTCAATCTCATATTAAATATAATTTCAAGTAAATTTATTAAAATGCTCAATGCTATGCCAATGACCCCTTAAATCATTTACGAAAGAAGTGAGCCCCTTAAATCATTTACGAAAGAATTATTTATCGTGGTGCTTCTATCATGTTAATGTTAAAATTTACATACTGTAGAAAGATTATGATTCAATTGAATTACTCCATGAATAGAGAATGCACATGAAGACAAAAGGTCAAACATCCATTTGAATTCCTAATTCCCAGGGGAAGTGAAACTGTAAAGCTGTCAAAAGCTTACAGATGGGCTAGCCAAGCACAATGCACACACACAACAAGCATTGTAACAATGGGCCCAGACAAGGCCCATGTTCGGAGTAAGAGACAGGGCCCATTGTTTTTACCGGAACGACCGGTGGCGGAGAAAACCAACACTCAAGTAAAATCATTTGCACTTTTTATTTTAATTTTTGTTTTCTTTTGCTTCTTCATTATTTCTTACATTTTCTCTCTTTTCTGGCAGCAGATAATTGCAATATGTCCTAAGCCACTCGTTTCGGTAACTTCGACGTGGGTTGCCCAAACGTGGCCCCCACTTACCGATTCACGCCGTTTAAAAATATTGGTTGTCTCAGCACGCCGTTTGCGCCTTGTATCTGAATCGGTAAGTGGAGTTTGTAACGGCGTTAGTGATTTATTATTCTGTTTTTGATGATCATCATTTTTTGTCGGATCAACACATGTCACGTTTTGTTGGCAATACTATATATTGTAATAAAAGGTCACCAACGAATATACTATTATCCCAAATGTTGGAAGATAATGTTTACCTTGGTATTGCTACTTTTGTAAGAGTTTAGTGTGAGGATGTATTATTCTCTTGGATTGAGATTTAAAATTAAATTGAACCGGATTGAATTGAACTGGAATACAATAAGTTATAAATTATAATTAAGTCGAATTGAACTGAACTGGACTAGACTGAACTAAAGTAATTTTCAGTTAAAAAGAACACAGTCTGATGATGTGATTTTCATACTTTTTATAATATTAGGGGTTGTTTGTTATACGATTGTAATCGATCAATTTGGCTCGATGAACAATGATTTGGCCTAAAATACACTTTAAATACCCTAATTTTAATTTCATTTCAAATACAATTTCATCAAAATCTATTCAAATGTCCAATTAAATTTTGTACCAATCACCACCTTAATGTTTCGTCCCCAACTAAAAAGTTTATAGCTCTTCATGCTTTTATAATTAAGTTATCCATTTTACTTTTGTTGATCCAATGTATATAAATGAATGTCAAAGTTTATTGTGCAAGTATATAATTGACAATTTTTAATTACTTTCATTATAACACTTGGTCAAGTCGCGGTTGAGTACTACTGCACTAGATTGTAATGTCCATAACTTATTAGTACTTGTTTATTTTAATAAATTCAGTACTTGTTTTAAGTTTAATATAGTTTCATTATAGACAAAAATTGAAAACATTTTATATTGTATTTTAAGATTAAATTGTAGATAAAGTTGAAAATAAAATTAATCGTAAGAAGTTAAAGTGAAAATTTTGAATTGGGACGTAGAAAGTAATATATTCTAATTAAACCGGATTCAAGCCCATTAAGAGTCATTCGAAATTGGTCAAAATTCACAAGTCAGGTTGACAGCACATCGCAGTTCGAGGAAAACGGAGTTTCCCGGAAATTCAGTCGTTGGATCATCGCGAAATTTTGAGAGCAGCAACATAACTCGTGAAACTACAATCTGGACGGTGCAGATCGATCGGAATCAAATCAGGTTTAATAGGTCAAACTGCACTCTCATTTAAGTAACATATTGTTGAAAATTATGATCCGATCTCATATGATATTTTCGCTAGGTAATCTCCCATCCTTGCCCTCGCTGTAATCAATGTGATTTTCCTTGCCTATATCTCTTTTGTATCTTTCCTCCCCTTTATTTTTCGCTGCATAACTCCCATATACAAAACCTCACGTTTTTATACCTCTTTCGAGTTCACCTCTGGTCGAATCGATCCCCTCCCGTGTTCGATCAATTTTCTTCAAGTTGTCGAACTTCTCCTCTGATCGAACAACCCACTGTAGTCGATCCACTTCCATGTTCGAACAATTTTTTTTCAATCTGTCGAACTTCTCTTATGATCGAACAACCCACGTTGTCGATCCCCTTGCGTGTTCAAACAGTTTTCTTCAATTTGTCGAATTTTATTCTATCCTCCTGCAATTGCCCGCAATCGTCGTTCTCCTGTCTAGCCATCGCCCCAACATGTTTGATCTTCATCAACCGCCTCTACAATTGCTCGCGATCATTGATCGCCCTCTTCTCCGACGGACATTCCTCCGGCCAGGTCTTCTTCTTTTTTATTACGCAACGAATTTCTCTTCTTCTTCTTATGCAGTTAAGTCGTTTTCTTCTCCTACAGTCTATTGATGCGTTTTCTCCACGCGTCATCGACTTCCTCAAGCAACTGTATTACTCTCGAAGTCGCACGTCCTGATCAAAAGGGATCTCCTCATCCCTCAGGCCAACCTGACGCGCCACCAGGCCATCCCACATAGCTTCATAGTCCGAAGCTTCTTTTGCGGTTAGAGTTCGCGAGTTTTTTGCGCCGCTGTATCTTGGACTATTGTGGTCACATGTTGAACCCTCTCTACCTGCTTAGGACTATCTCTATGTGATTACTTATTGATCCTTCTTTTTCCACCTTTGCGTGGTTTTATATTCTCTCATATTTTGGATGTGTCTCTATGTTTGCTCTGGGTGAACTTCCTTCACCCGACTTTTGCAGACCTGAGCACCTCAATGGAGTAGGGTATAATATTTGGGTCCTCGTTGCCCATAACCAACTGCCCATGGTATTGTCCATCGATCGGTTATACCTTTTGGATCTCTTGCTCTCGTACAACATCAACGTAAAACATTTTTATTTTAAACGGCTAAGGCGACTCGAACCTCTTACATATTGGTTGGAGATGAAGCGTCTTACCAACTGAGTTACAATTCGCTGTCACATCAACGTAGAACGTCATGGATGAAATATGTTGATTCTTACCTATGAGTCGATTTTTTATCAAAGGACTTCCACAAGTATTGTTTGACGTTTTTCAGGACATTCTCAACGTTCATCATACTCCGTTTCGGTTGAAGGAGAGTGTTAGAAGTATGATTTGATTATAACTCATTAAGTGTTAATACTTAGAAGTATGTATAAATATATATAAAATTGATGAATAAGAATAGGTAAGAGAAATAGTTATGTTAAGTTCGAATTAGAATGATCTTAGAGTCAATTTTAGGAAGAAAAAAAGGCATTTGTCAGTTGGTCTGATGTGCAAGGTGATATCAAAATTGTATAATAATTTGTTATCTTTAAGTTTCTGATTTGGTAGCAATACCACTTGCTAAGCTGCTAGTAATTGTAGACTGCCTTCTACTTTTGTTTTTACTGGAAACCATTAATGACTTGATGTATGCAATAGTTGACACGTTTTTTGTTAGGGTAGTTCTTTTTTTAAATGTGTGCGCTATCCTTTGTACTCCATGAAGCAACCTTCATTGACTTGCATGTATTCAATACCGCTAGCTCCGTACTTTTATAAATGCCGAACAGTCAACGTGGTATTATGGTAGAAATGGGAAGAGTACCAATTTAAGATGAAGATTTGTAATGATGAATGAATGTACTTGTGGGAAATGGAAATTCAATTGATTATTACGTGTTATATATATGGATAAAAAAGAAATATTTTTTAATATTAAAAGTTTCATTTTAAATATCCTGCACTTGAAATATATACTATTTTTTTTCCACTGATATCTGCTACAAACGACTAATCCAACCGAACATTATCAGCTTTTTCTTTAGGGGCATCTCTCCTTAATCTCAGCGGTGGTTTTTTTTACGTTCATAAGGTTCGAACCCGAGATCTTGTTTAATTGAATCTAAGCCATTTAAATATACTAATTAAATATAAAATATTTATAATAATTGAAATAGTATTTACGCAATGTGATATTTGATCCCGAAAACTACAATTAATGTAATCCAAAAAATTACACATATGGCCAAATCATGCGATTAGTACCATTGCTGGATAAATGACTCCTGGTCATGATGACCAGGACACGTGCGAGAGATTAACATGGTTTTCTACTCTTCTCTCGCGAAAGTCAACTTAATCATACTACAAAATTGACATGCGATTTCAACTTATTAAAATTATTGAAAAAATATTAAATTAATAATAAATCTACATTATAATAAAATTATCAATTATAATATAATTTTTAATAAGATTAAATCATATAAAATATTATAAAGAAAGAAGTAAATATAATGAAGAATAAAATAAAAAAATAAAAGTTGATCCGCTAATTATCCTGATCCTCTTCATTTTTTTAATAGATTTGAAGTTAGAGTTGGATAAGTAATGAAAACACGCTAACTACACTTGAGAAAGTGACGGTTAAATGTCTAAAAGTATGACGAGCGAAAAGGAAAATATATATATATATCTCATGAAAGATGAATCAACTCATGGCGGCATCATATTCTTGTCAAGTTCTTTTTGGAAAGAGTTGAATATTTGAATTGTTCAACTTTGGATATAGAACCAGAACTTGTCTAAGTTTGAGTAGAAACGACTCTCTTTTCAACCATTTTTAATATAATTAATACAGTAATTCTTCGTCCCTGAGGCTAACATTGACCCTATCATTACAGGTTAAACTTCTATGGTTGTGTTAACCACAATAAATTAAGAAATGAGTTATTAACTAATTCCGTGATATACCCTATCAATTCGAATTCAATTTTACTAACACAAAGTTATATTGTATTTGTGAAAATTTAACTCAAATTCGAGTTGTAATTGGTAGTATGGTGGTATTTTATCTTGTGTATTTTGATATGAATGTAAATTGTGATTTGAATCCTCGAGCATTTCTTATGGTTTTTTGAACTTTTTATGATCGTAATATATTTTCTACCATTCAAAAAAAAAGAGAATCAAGTTTGGAGCCTAACTCAATAACAATTGCTGGTAGTTATGAAATTGTGAAGTTCTTATAGTATTGTACTTCGCTAGAAATATAAGGCGGGATAACATGAAGGCATGGGCCAGTAACAAACTTAAATGGGCCTATGCTTCAGTTGGGCTTAAGTCTTCAATCCCGTTAATGTAGAATCAGGCTCGTTCATCAAAAGGACCACATTTCATGTACGAATCCAAACTAGGAGCAAGCACTACTGAAATCAGATTTGTTGTCGTCAATTAAGGTTCAATATATTCAAATATGATATGTGTTTATTACTCTCTATTACACCCAATTATAATTATTGTTCCATATCGCACTCTATTATCGTTTTCTATCGCCCTTAATTGTTACTTGTTATTTAAATTTAACTTTTTCGTTAATTTTTCAAAAAAAATAAGTAAACACATATTATATAATTTACAGGATAATTTATTCTTAAGATTGAAATTAGTCATAAATATTCACATTACTCAAAATTAAGGCTAACAATTAACGAGAAAGAGGACAACATTCACATTAACCCTAAATTAAAATTCTTCGATTAATTTAATTTAATTTTTATTATTTATTTTTTATTTAATCTCCTAATTTGGAGAATATTTTAATTTAACTTTAATATTGATTTTAACTTTTTGTTTAGAGATTTTAATTTTGTTAATTATGATATTGAATATATGAAGAATGGTTTTTAATATTGAATATATTGAAGTAAAATATTTTTTTAATATATTGATATAGGTGGTTAGAGTAACAAGGAGCAAAACACCTTATGCGACACGAGCGACATTCCATGACAACACTTAGTGCAATAGGTATGAAATTATTTGATCTCAACCGTTGAAGTTTTAATCCAATTGATTAAAATAGGTGACTAACGTTAGTCAAGGCAACACTGACGATAAAAGGCCTCGAAATCAGATAGAATGTAGACTAAACGTGTTAACACTATTTGTTGTTGAAGTTTGGATTTCACGAACAAAATCAGCATTTCATAATGAATCTAAAGTTATGAGAAGCATCAAGGAGATATAAAATAAAATATAATAAACGATATTATACATAATGTGCTAATTGATTATGACTACAAATACTAGCAACGGAACAAGTGCATGAACGGTCTAGGTCCGTCAACAGCTATCAAGACGACACTACATTGCCTTGGAATCAGAATTGTCCTAACCTCGGTGATAAATTTTCCTTCATATGAGTAACTTTGAACCACAACAAACACAAGTACCATGTCATCGTAAATTACACACTAAGATATTTCATTTTTACAAGTGGTTGTATTCAGTAGGGCTCTTTCCATGCAAAACCCCACTCTAAATTTATGAGGTATGGTTTATATATTACTTTTTTAATCATCACATATAGAAAAGACGAAGTATGTAAATTTAGTGGCTGTTTGGATGTCAATTCAAATGGGTATTTGGATGGCTGCTTGTGATTTTTGTGTTTGGATGCCAATTCAAATGGGCATAACTCAAATGGCTATACTATTCACCCATTTTCCCATTTTTCAAGCAGCTAGTGCAGTAGCTAGTCATCCCAATCAAATCAAATGACACAAACTCAATCAGTACACCCAAATTACATACAACTCCTGCAATCATCCCAAATCAAATCAATTCAACATAAACTAAAAAAATACACCCAAATTACAAACAATTCCTACATTAATTTCGAGTAAAACTCAAATGATACATACAAATCATACACTAATATCCAAATGACATATAAAATGAAAGTGCATAAATAAAGAAAACTGCAACACCTTCGACAATA
>JAYMSP010003804.1:0-18423 GCA_036897095.1 Plantago elongata
CCCGATCAAATGGTATACTCGAAGATGGGTGACGAACACCAATGTTTCCTTCGTGTGTTTGACTAATAACAGTTGTTAAGAGAGTCAGTCCCTCGACAAGAGCTCCATAGTCACTTTGACGACATACATGTTGTAAAAATACATTTATATGCACTATCATGATCCTACAAGAATTGGGCCAGTGAGTTTGATCTTCACAAGATAATGGGCCGTTAACTGATATGAACAGATTAAACTGAGACGCCACATCAATAGTAGTTAAAAACCAATAAAAACCATCCACGTCAGTAAAGCACCCACGTGTAATCAATCTATTCGCTCATGATACCAACGCACACGTTTCGTTTGTGCCCAAATCAATGTACAACTCAATTTCTTCCTCCCAATTCCCAAATCAACCAATTCAGCTCAACACTGCAACAAAATTTTCCTGAAAATCCACAAAATCTCTCAAAAACTTCACCTGAGCTCCGGCAGAATCTAATCGTGGCTCCTTCCGGCCACCAACTGCAGCAGCAGAACAGTCTTACCCGCCGCAAATCGGCCCCGGCCTCCGCCTTCGCACCCACCGCGAAATCGGGCACCACTCGGATTGTGTACAGAGAGTCTGCTAGCTCGTCATCCGATTCGGATCTGACTGTTCCGTTTTGGCAGAGGACTTGGTTCATTCTCGTGTTGCTTCTCATGGCGCTCTCCTTTTTTGCTCTCGCCATTTTCCTTTTGCTTAATATCGATAACGATTCTGTTTCCGTTCCGGTTTCTGCTGCTTCTGAAGGCGTTCAGGCAAGTCGTATACTCGTTATGCGTACAATAGTTGCGATATTTTCGAAATGTTTATTAGATTATATCTCACTGTTATGCAAATAAGATGCAAAGCTTAGTATACGAAGTTTTGAAGTAGAGGATGTCTTCATTTGGTGGAATATGCAATTAAGTGATCCGCTGTTATGCATTTTTATACGCTTCTTCTATTGTTTGATTTCTTCTCAATGATTGAATAATTGCGAGATTTTGAAATGTTTATGAGATTATATCTCTTCATTGATGAAGTTTTAAGTAAGGATGCCTTCGTTTGGTTGAATGTGCGATTAAGTGATCCACTGTTAATGCATTTTTTAAATGATTCTTCTATGTTTGATTTCTTCTCAATGAGTCGAATAATTGCGTGATTTCGAAATGCTTATGAGATTATATCTCTTCATAGGCGAAGTTTTGAAGTAAAGGATGTCTTCACTTGGTGGAATATGCAATTAAGTGACCCACTGTTTATGCATTTTTAGAATGCTTCTTCCATGTTTAATGTCTTCTCAATGCGTACAATAATTGCGATATTTCAAATGTTAGTGAAATTATATCTCATTGTTATGCAATTAAGATGCAAAGCATAGTATACGAAGTTTTGAAGTAGATGTCTTCATTGCGTGGAATATGCAATCAAGTGATCCACTGTTTATGCATTTTTAAAATGCTGCTTCTAGTTTTGGTTTCTTCTCAATGTGTACAATAATTACGAGAGTTTTGAAATGTTTGTGAAATTATATATCATTGTTAAGCAATCAAAATGCAAAGCTTAATATACAAAGTTTTGAAGTAAATGACGTCTTCATTTGGTGGAATATGGAATATGAATGTCTCAGTTTTCGTGGAGAATATATTGGGATTTTAATTTTAGGTTTGTTGATATTTGTATGGTAATCAATTCACTCATGAACGCTAATTGAATGACCTCAATTGAAACTATCTTTGTAAAAATTGGCTGCAATTTTGTTTTAGAACTGTTGGTACTAGACTATGTATGTCATTTGATAGGTCTACTGTAATTTATGCTTATTGAATTTAATTAGTAATAGTTGTAGCTGATATTTGACGTAAGATACAGCCTCGATGAAATAGTGTGATGGACAATGAAATGATAATAAAGAAAACTACTTTTGTAGCTTGATTGAGTTGCTGCATATTAGCTGATGAAATTGCAGACGACAAGTTTTATCTTATAGTTTTCCAGTTGTAATCATGGCTTGACCGTTCATTGAAACTTTTTGTACATTTGTATAGGTTACATACGGTTCTGTGATCAAGTTGATGCATGAGAAAACCAAATATCGACTGCATTCACATGATGTCCCTTATGGCTCTGGCAGCGGGCAGCAGTCCGTCACTAGTTTCCCAAATGTCGATGATGCTAATAGCTATTGGGTATTACAGTGCTGCTCAATTTAATAATCTTTCAAGTGGCATCTAAAAACCTTATAATAGTTTTAAAATTTTGACTGGAGTGGCTTGTTGATTTCAGGTTGTAAGGCCTATTCATGATTCATCTGCAAAACAAGGTGACACTATTAAAAGTGGAACCCTTATTAGGTTGCAGCATATGAAAACGAGAAAATGGCTTCACAGTCACTTGCATGCATCCCCAATATCTGGCAATTTGGAGGTATGTGTCCATTCTTTTGGATGAATACTATATGTTCTTAACCTTACTTGAGAAATAGTGATATTGTCGTCTATTTGAAATTTTGAATGATCCTCCCTTTATCATAAAGAGGAGGGAAATGTTAGCTCTTTTTGTTGTGGACTTTAGAGTTACTAAAGATTTATGTTCTGCTTGAGGACTACCACTCTCATTTGAGAACTAAAGGAGCAATTTTAGTAAAAGGTCTGATTCTCCTATACAATAGGAAACAATAGGAAAGACCACATTAGCATTTAAATAATATTTAGGAAAATCAGGCCTTTTTCAAGAATTAGACGAACTAACATCACTTGGTTTATCCAAAAGTTGTAACAAGTTGATGATGCGTAAATGACTAGCTGTGGTCAAGGCAAGCAAGTGTAAATCTGAATTAAAGAAATTGGTTAAATCTGGTCAGCACCAAAAAATCTAGATTATGTGTAGCAATTCAGCTAACAATGTTATGATGACTTCGTGAGCAGCCGACTACATGCATCTCTCATTCTTTTTTGGTTTACTTGTTTAATTTGAAGCATACATTTTCCTGGATATTTTATTTCAAATATTGCTTTTATTTAAGTCCTTGTTAGTGTGAATTCACAAAGAATATGTATACAGGTGAGTTGCTTTGGCAGTGAGAATGAGTCAGATACTGGGGATTATTGGAGGTTAGACCAGTGCCTATGTATACTCCTTAATTATGCCTTCAGATAATTATACGAGGCTATTACTGATTTTACAATATTTGCACCAGCCTGGAGATTGAGGGTAATGGAAAAACTTGGAGACAAGATCAAAGAGTCAGGCTTCGTCATGTAGATACTGGAGGACACCTTCACAGTCACGACAAAAAGTATCAACGCATAGCTGGTGGACAGCAAGAGGTAGAAAATATACACTACTATTGAATAAATTCTACTTCAGCATATGGTACAGAGATAACTCTTGTTTTGCTTGCAGGTTTGTGGTGTTAGGGAGAAACGTCCTGACAATATTTGGTTGGCAGCGGAGGGTGTTTACCTTCCCGCAGTCGAAAGTAAATGAACCACCCGCTTGTGAAGCACCACGACTCATCATAGTTGAACAATTTTCTTTTTTGCATTTGTGTTTGTCTTTGCAACTTTCACTATGATATATATAGGTGTATCTGAATATTCTGAGCCTTGTGTTCACCCAACATTAAGATAGCTCTGGAACTCAGTAGTAATATATGATTTTGATACATAGAAACTAAACATTGTATTCGCAATTTTGTGGAAGCATACTAACTTTAAATGAAGTATATATCTGGAGGAAATAAACTGCACCCGATTTTCTTTGTATGAGACGTACATACGTGTGATTAGAAGCAGTTCTCCCCTATAGAAATGCTACTACCCTGCTTTGATGTTTCTAATTTTGTGGTGTCATTGCACATTACAACCTTGTGGTACTCACTGTTTTATGGGTTAAACTTTGGTGTCGAACCCAGTTGGTGTAAACATGAATTTAGGTAGTACTTAATTGCGAATCATATTTGGTGTCATGGCAAAATCCAACCAAATCATGAAGAGTTGGTAGTGAGGGTTCAGTCACATAAATAAATTCTACGGTGCAGAGTGCTCTAACAAGGAATTCTAATTAACGGATTTCAGTAATGTCTCAGATCCTACTAGAGGTGTGCTATGTGCATATAACCCGCGAATGCAGAAAACAGATCAGAACTTCTCTTAAAGAGCCATAAGATACTATCCGATTCAAGTCGTGTAAATGGTAGTTTAGTTTGAGGATTTTGTTATCATCAGATAGTACTGGAGTAAATTTCTGGGATAAATATTTTTTTAAGTACTCTAGAGACCACCATTTTAAATACTTTAGAATATTTGTCAATTTACATACTAAACATAACACCCCTTTCAATTTAAGTACTCCGATCAATTTTCAAACAAAGTTAACTAATTTTATTCGATTTTTACTAAATAATAAGAATAAAAAATATAATTAATGACAAAATAGAACTCTAGTAGGAATAACTTGTTCTTAAGAAAGTAGTAAATTTAATTTTAAAAATGTAAAATTGAATAAAAAAATATTAAAAGAATATAAAAATAGAAAATATTATAACATAATATAAAATTAATAAATATTAAAAACGTTAAATTAATATTTTTCATTTAGAAATATATTATATAAACTTTTATATTTTTTGTAAATTATAATAATTTTTTATATTATTTTAAGTATTTTATAATATTCATTAATTTTTAAAATTAATTTAATGATTTTTATTCAATTTTATAATTTTTATAATTAAATTTACATTATTTTTCAAAAGTTAAAATTCACAATTAATAAGGAGGTAACACGGGTCATTAATTTTTATTTTATTTTATTTTTGTCAAAATGGATAAATTAATCAACTTTTATTGAAAATTGATTGAAGTAATTAAACTCAAAGAAAGGAATTTTAATATTTAGTACTTAAATTGGACAATACCACTAAATTACCTAAAATCTCATTCATACCTAAAAAAACATTTTCCCCATAGCACTATAACCTTGGTGCACTTGCTACACTGACCAAACTACAATACAGATCCATACTTGTCCCATTGCTGTGACGGCTGCTCAGTGGTCATGGTGTGCGCATTGGCTTTTAGAGGGCAGAATGATTGCCCTAAGATCACCTTCAATGGTGACGGACGACGGCGCGTCATTAAATTTTTAACTTTTTTTAAATATTTTTTTACATATTATTCATATTATAAGAGTGCTTAGATGTTGAAATGAAAATAATCGAGATTGGTCTTTATTCGTAGATCTCGAAAAGACGAATCCGTTGGTAATTTTTATATATATTTTACATTTATATTTTTCGAGTTATTCGCGTTTGAAATTGGACAAAATATGAAAATGTAAAAAAAAAAAAAAAAAAGGAAAAGAAAAAGGAAAAACAGTTCCATCTCCTTCCCCATCTTCTCTGGCCTCTTCTCCGGTTTCTTCTCGCAGCCGGTTAAAGGTAAAATAAAAAAATAAAAATAAAACAAGGGCAAAACATGGCAGCAGCCGATTGACTACTGCCCGTACCGTGACACGGCGCTAAAGGCTCTCGTCGCACCTGTTGGCGCGGCGAGAAGGGCCGTTGGGGCGCTGCGCGGCACACTGCACGCGCCCCACGGCCCCCGTTGAATGTAGTATAATTTCTTTTGCTGTCTCCAGGCTGGCTGTCTGCCATGCTTCCATCCAACCAGATGATATATATGCAAGTCAGCCACAGAGCTGCTTAGGCACTCAGACAAGGGTAAGTAATGGTGGCGGAGAGAATGTTGCAAATGTAGAGAATAATATGATGCAAATGTAACATATCACTAAAGCCATCTTCTCCCCACTCAAATCGAACATTTTGTACGCAAAAAAATTAATTTCAATTGAAAAAGACCACACAAATTCTATACCAATCAATCTCATACGAGTATATTTGAATCAGAGTGGGACAATTTGCCAATATGTTGCGAACAAGAGAACTTCGGAAACAAATAATACTGCAGATGGCAAAAAAAAGTAATCTGGCTATAGAAGAAATCAATATAAAATAACTTCCAGAAATTCAGTACATTAATAGATACCAAAAATGTACTAACTCATCTCTTGCATAACCAATTCTAGTAAAATAAAACAGAAACAAGATTCATTGACCCTTTCTTCAAATACTTCTTCTGAGAATGTCTTTGATATTATCCACTTCTCAGTGAGACTTGACATACTCCTGAACAATGTGGAGACCTTCACTTTCCTCCCCAAAGTCCTGCATCAATGTCAAAAGTCAGCATCTAATAAATAGTTCGATTGATCATTATATAATGACAGATCAAAAGCTTAAATCTGTGCACTACCTTCACGACAACGCATGAGGCTCCAACAACCTTCCTGGCATTTCCCTCAGAATCGATCTTGCACAGCTGTTCAAGAATCAATCATAACTAAAATCAAAGACAATATGAACACGTAGTAAGCCAAATGTGAGACAACTGGCTCAAGATCATCTCTCCGTCATTACCGTTGTCGCATACAGAGTTTTAAAATGCTTCTTGATGGTAAGAAATCAAAAACCAATTGTAAAGGAAAGGATATAAACAGAACATAATCTATCTCTTCAAACATCATTACCCAAGGCAACAATCATGACCATGTACTTTTTATAAAATTTAATCTGAAAAAGATCAGCAGAATACACTTACACCAGCCCATTCACCGAGAGTCTTGGCACTTGGAACAGTGATCAAGTTAACATTGTGGTCAGCACACAGAGCCTTCACCAACTTAATATAATCTGGTTGATTGCAATCCTCGGCCAACACACAGAGCTGAGCAGCATGTTTCTCGATCACCTTTGCACCCTCATGAAGGCCTCGGATAAGACCTCCATGAGCAAGTGACTTTCTGAGCACAAGCTGCAATGCAGTCATTGGGTCCATTGGCTCACCAAGAACCGGAGCCGGGACCTCGGGAACAACAGGAGCAACAGCTTCTTCACTGCAAATAAGTGAAAACACAGATAAGCAACATTCATGATTTAGGCATATAAGAAGAATACATTCAGTTTTTAGCACATATATGAATTTCAAAATCATAAAAGTAAATAAAATAGAAATGTCAAATTTACGTCCTCTGAATCAAATGGAATCGCAGATTAGGAGACAATCTTAAGGATACATTTACTAGCATGACTTCGATCTTAATGCACAGACATATATATAATGCATCTACAACGAATACATAATGGGATAACAAAATTCATCAGCAAAAGAAAATAAACTAGCTAAAAAAGAGGTCACAAGAAAAACAATGAGCAACCTAAAACCTCCAAAACTCTCCAATAATCAAATTAGCAATATACGGAACAGAAGAAAGATAACCCACAAATGATCAGACAATTGACCAATTAACAAAAACAAAAGAAAAAGAGCACCAATTTATGAACTAAACCCTAAATACCCCAAAAAAACCTATTCTGCTACAAGCAGAAAACAAATTAGAGCCATGAAAAATAAACACAGCTAATTACAATACATGAAAACAGCATCCAAACAAAAGGTTCCAACTTTCCAAATATCATAAAGATCAAATTTTTCTATCAGATTCATTCAATTGCAGTCAAAATAAGCTCGATTAACATACCCAGACATGTTTATCTTCCTTGTTGATAGCTGATTCGATTAAACCTGCGTTCAAAACAATAGATCAGCATTTTATTAACCAACCAAAACGAAAAATCGAGTAAAAGATAATTCGATGAAAAAGCAACAAAATGAATCTGAGGTGAGCATATGAAATCATGAAGAAACCTGGTAATTTCGGAAGATAGTTCGATGAAAAGCAGTAAAGATGAAGCAACTGTGTAGCTCGACTGAGATTTTATAGAGGGGATAACTGAGCCCTAGTTTGACATTTGGGCTAATTACACATTTGGGCTAGCCCGGTCCATTCTCGCCCAGGTGCACGTTATATTTTTACGTCTGATTTTGACCACGAGTTAATAATCGTAAATTATATAGAAAAGGATTTTAACAAAACTAAATAATGGTTTAGTAACTCTAGTTATTTACAAGTTGGTAGTGTCATAAAGTTTCCCCATGTGAAGTTTGAGGTGAACGGGTGAAATCTTAGACTATGTGGTGACTCGGTTCGAAATCGCATAGATTTGAAGTATGATTTGAATGTGTATTCTTTTATTGTTTGAAATGTGTCTCTAATGTGCTACGTTACTAGTTTTCATAACATCAACGTTGATTGAGTGTGTGAAGCAAATTTAATCATTTAGACATGAATTTTATTGGATTAAACACAAATAATTTTATAATGCAACCAAAGGGTAATAGAGATTATTGGAAACAAGAAATTTTGTTTGTTGACCAAAGTATTGAGCTCATTGAGACCAGAGTAGTTACCCGTTTGTGGGACGAGATAGTGAGCTCGTTGCTACGAGAATAATGGTTTAATAACTTTAGTTATTTACAAGTTGGCAGTATCACAAGTTTTCACTTGTGAAATTTAGGGGACGGATGAGATTTTAGAGTTGGACTATGTGGTGCCTCGGTCCTATAAATAGTGTAGATTGGAAGTATGAATTTCATGTATGTGCATTTATGTTTGAATGGTATGTCCTGGATGTTTTGATTACTAATTTTCATAATGCGGAAGAGTATTCAACGTTGATTATGTTGAACAAACTTAATCATTTAAACGTAAATTTTATTGGGTTAAACACAAATAATTTTGAATACGCAAATAAAAGGTAATAGAGATTATTAGGAGGAAGAAAATTTGTTTGTGGACTTAAGTAGTGAGCTCAATGACAAGAGTAGTTACTCGTTTGTGGGACGAGATAGTGAGCTCTTTGCAGCGAGGATGCATGAGTGTGGATAGGATTCACGTTTGAAAGTATGGTTTCATATAAATTGATGTGCAACATATCAAGATGATATGTTTAAGGGTGCACTTTCGTGGAAATATTTGATAAGAATTCATATACAACTCACTGTTTATTTCTCTTGCTCTCTCACTCTTACATCGATACATTTCTGAGTAAGTTCGTAAAATTCGGTATTTGAAGTGTTTCACTCACATAACATTTTAACGTAGTTTTATGAACTTTCCTTTAAAAGGGTTCGAGCGTGCTCGACTGAATTAATTGCATCTTGTGAATACAAACCGAAATAAAATAAACAAAATAAAAACTTTCTTCATCTCCATTTAAATTCAATCTCATTTACTTCTTCCATATTTTGTTTCAAACTCTTTTTTCCTATAAATCATGCATTAAGCTATGAAAACCAATCCTATCCTCACGTTAGTGATAGTAGTAATCACACATGCAAATACAAGTAGAACAGTCTGAACTTTGAAGTGGTCAACTAAATTAAAATGTTTTGATATGCTATTTATAAATGATTATCACCATTTGTCAAAAATACTGAGTCAATTTTATCAGAGTAGCACGGAGAACTGCATGCATTGAGGAGAAAAAGGTGTATTTTCTTCCATATATAGTAACCTAAGCTCTTATCTCACCATCACCATATATGCTTCTGCAGAATTGTAGATCTCAATCTTTTTTTTCCCACCATTAATTCACTCCTTGATGTCGATCCTCTAAAAGTTTAAATTTATAGAGAGTTGTTAATCCACTTACATAAATTCGTCTAACAGATCCATCATCTTTCTCGAATCTCAATCACAAGGTTTGTTTTTCATTTCACCTGACATTTTTGGTTCTTATCATTCTTGTTCTCATTGTGGCAATGAACCAACTAAACACAGATTTACCAAAGATTCTACCTTTTCATCATATGTGTTTTCTTTTGATTCCTGGATTATTCATGAAGAAGATTATCGCATATAATGTGATCGATTATTTTATCGTAAAGTTATCTAGATTATGTTACATAATTTGATCCAATTTCAATTTAGGATACATAAAATGTTTGATTGAGTCTGAGAGAGATGCCGCTTTCACCTAAAAAAAGAAGTATACAAATCCGGGATGTTTGGGAGGAAAATTTGGATGAAGAATTTGCGTTGATTCGCGAGCTTGTGGACGAATATCCCTGCATTGCCATGGATACAGAGTTCCCTGGCATTGTGGTTCGGCCAGTGGGATATTTTAAGAGCGCAGGTGATTACCATTACCAAACATTGAAAGAAAATGTCGATATGTTGAAACTTATCCAGCTAGGGTTGACATTTTCGGACCATAAAGGGAACTTACCTACATGTGGAACAGATAAATTTTGTTGTTGGCAATTCAATCTCCGCGAGTTCAACCCTGAGGAAGATGTCTACGCCAACGAATCTGTGGAGCTGTTGCGCCAGAGTGGCATAGATTTCATAATGCACAACCATAGGGGCGTCTCAGCGAGGCGTTTGGGGGAGCTTCTCATGTCGTCTGGGATTGTATTGAATGACGATGTGTATTGGGTGACTTTCCACAGTGGGTATGACTTCGGGTACTTGTTGAAGCTATTGACTTGCCAAAACTTGCCTGATTCTCAAGAAGAATTCTTTCAGTTGATCGGCGTCTACTTTCCGGTGCTTTATGACATCAAACATTTGATGAAGTTCTGTAACAGCTTGCATGGTGGTTTGAACAAGCTGGCGGAGCTGTTGGAAGTTGAGCGTGTCGGGGTCTGTCATCAAGCAGGGTCGGATAGTTTGCTTACATCGTATACATTTAGGAAGTTGAAGGAGTACTTCAAGAGCGGTTCGCTGGATAAGTATTCTGGGATTCTGTATGGTTTGGAAGCACAGTATACTCATTCTTCTCGAGAATAAGAAAGAAGAGAAAATAGTTTTTAGCTAGATTAGTTGTTCCCTGCTCTTGTTAAATTGTTGCAATACATGATATATTAACCTAACCAAGAAAATCACAAATGAATACTGCTGTCAAACTGCATTATATTTATACGTACAAAATAATTTGCTGTTTACCAAGGGTGTGACAACTTTATTTTTTGGTACACGACATTGACACGCAGATACCTGTGTAAAAACGTTTCGCGTGTGCATTTTTAAAATCATATATTGAAATTTCGAAATGAGATGAGAAAAGTTTCTATGATCTATTTTTTAGAAAGAGTACTGATATTTATAAATCGGAGTAATTATGTAAGACATAAGTTGAGGAAGAGCATAATTCAAGTCCAACCTTGGGCATAATGGAACATAAGTTGCACTAGAGCTAGAGCTTAATTTAAGTCGAATGCTGAAGATATACTACAACAGATAACATCAGCCAATTATTAGTCAGATTTCCATGCGATCATCTCCTTCATTTTTCCTCCCCCGTATGAACCTGTAGGCATGCTACACAGTATCATCAGTTCACATCATATAAATCTTACTGCATTTTTCTCCATTCCTTCAGTTTCTTTTGCGTTTCAGTGTCCTCATCTGCATGAAGATGTACTGGATGACTTCTTTAAGTGTTGCTTTCCGTTCTTCCTTGAAGTTCCAGAGCTCCGCAACTGAATAACCACCACTTGGATTGTATTCATTCATTTCCTCCAAGGCGGTCTTCACTGCTTCATAAACTTCCATGCCCCATTCACTCTTGAGGCCCTGGAGATCTTCATCATCCTCCCTTATAACTGACTGCATGAAGAACAAAGGAGAAACAATAACGTACACATAACAAAAATGCGAATATTTGAGAACAGGAGAGGTGAATGAAAGTGCTGGAGATGAATTATGAATGGTACCTTGGCATTTCCTTTGTCATCTTCAACGACTCTGAACGGGTGCCAGTCAGAGTTTTTCACTTTTTCCTGCCACAATGAAGTCAGTTCGACAGTCTTGACATCTGCTTCAGATGATGGATATCTTGCTTTGCAGGCAATCTGAAACGGCTTCTCATCTAGCTCACCCATCCTTTTAATACCGATGTTAGTACGGATACTACTTAGCAAATCAGTCAAGCCCTGAAATCAAACATATAATGCCAACGTTACTTGCAGAACAAGCACTAAAAATTCATTTTCATGATGCATATGATCACTTCAATAAGATGAAGGGGCTCAATAGGAATGTTGGTGAAACGGGAACGCAAAGAATTCCATTTATTTGCAGATAAATATCACAGCTCCAAGCACACCATGAAATGGTGCAAAATATTACTGGCCAAAAGTTGGACCGAGGAAATCATTAATTCAGGGCAGTTAGAAAACTTGGAACAGCTGTGACTGTGGGTGTGGTGCTAATTATTGTTTGAGAATCTG
Organism: Plantago elongata; assembly: GCA_036897095.1. Classification (NCBI taxonomy): domain Eukaryota; kingdom Viridiplantae; phylum Streptophyta; class Magnoliopsida; order Lamiales; family Plantaginaceae; genus Plantago; species Plantago elongata. The sequence goes on from JAYMSP010003804.1 coordinate 12,205, forward strand.
AAAGATGAACTGTGGAATGCTTTAGATACCAATAACATACCTGAATTAGCACTTTACGAGCCGCTTGTAGCTCGTCATTACTTTGGCGCTCTTTCATAAGCAGTTGAGTATTCATATCCTCGAGACCTTCCAGATCATCAGTCTTGTCTTTCAGTTGCTCATTCATCTCATTTATCTTTTTCTGGACAGCAGAATCATCATCACCTCCCATATGCTTCATCACCTCCAGTTTTCCTTTCAGCTCTTCAATTTCCATTTCCAATTTCTGCTTCTGTTCTAAATTCTTTTGTAACTCTTTGATCTTCTTTAGAGCCTCCTCTTTTTCTCTCTGTATATTGTATGTACAGTACATGAAGTATGAAATCATATACTACTAATAGATATCAAAGCATAGTACTAGAATTCAACATTACAGGAAAGTATCAATGTGATGGAAGAGGTAAAACTTCACCTTTTGCTCTTCAACAAGCCTGAGAACATTCTCATCAGCTTTTTTTTGCTCCTCGGAAGCCAATTGAAGTGCATTGTTCCTCAACTCATTCTGAAAGATAATGTCACAAAATCAATGCCACCAACTTTCTTAGAAACAATAATAACAAATAATGTAGATAAAAAGTTCGACTGCACTATAATTATATTAATTCGATCTCCAGCCCCACACATAAGCAAGGAGGACTACGCCAAAAATACTTAGATAAGCAACCAGATCAATAAACATGGGTATTAAGATACATAGTTTCTCAGTGTTAATCCACTCATAGACATGCAGGCAGTGCATCACCTTTTTCTTCTCCTCTTCAAGCTTCTGTCTCTCTCTTTCAGTTACTGTCTCACGTTTATTCAGCTCTTTGCTCCATGAGTCAAGCCGTCTTTTCTTATTCTCCAACTCCATATTCAACATTTCCTGCTCATCCAAGACCTTCCTAATGTGCTCGCGGGCTATGCGCTGCAGTTTGCGTGTTTCTGGAGAAAGAAGGAATAATTACAACAATCTAAAATAAAACATTCTTAAATAGTAAACTGCGAGGGCAGAGGAAGAACAAGCAAGAGGATTCAACCAACAAACCTTCAAAGAAAGATTGATGAAGTATGTCTTTCTCTTCAAGCATCCTACTAAGGGACATTGATTTCTCGTTATACTTGACTTGCAGTTGATCCAAATTATCATTTTTCATCTCAATTTCATTGACCAGATTGCCCACAATTTTGTTCCTATCCTGCGTTGCTTCATGGACAAGATCCGCTATTGTTTTCAGTTTTCCTTTTTGGCGTAGATAATCACCGACTGGCCCTTCTGAGTTGTAATCATCTTCCCGGGCAAACCAACCATATATACTTTGACCCAGAGATGTTTTTCTCTCAGTCCATTCCTTTTTGCTGTGTCCATTATGCTCAAAGGACTTTTCAAACTCCAAGGCGTTTTTAAAGCCAGCCCAATCATTGTCAAATCTTAGAACAGCTTGTGCAGTGTGGTGTTGTTCATCTCTGAAAATTTCTATTTCTGTAGGCTTGTACTTGGAGAATCTTCTCATCCAGTAATCGCAGCTACCCTCAGACGTGTTATTATGCTCGCCTACAACGTTAGTGATCACTCCTACCCAGGGCCAGCAATATAATTCAGTCTGCTGCGGATTATCAACGGGTTGTGGTTTAGGTGCCACAATTAGAATTTTTGCGTCAGTCTCATTAGCTAGCTCTTTCTCTATGTACTCAGCGAGTGCAAGATGATTAGCTCTTTGCTTTGCATTTTTGGCAGTACCTTTAGCAGTTCCAATGGCATGTTGATAAAGATGGTTGAACTGGTAGTCCTGTTTCTTTTTGCCAGCACAGAATGGGCACCTAAGGGTTCCCTTTGGGCCCTTTATCGAATACGTTCCTGCCTTCAGCAACTCGAAGGGCTTCACTTTATATTCACTGATTTCTGAATCGCTAATGTCTGACTCTTCATCTGAGCTACTCATCTGGATAAAAATTGAAGCAACATACAGTTGTAAGTGGATGAAGAAATATAAGAATGATAATCTAAATATACAAAGCACACTGAGGTCATATCTACATAGTAAACCTTAAGAACTGACTGGCATTGTTATCTAAAAATACAAAGCGCACTAAGGTCATGCTTGAAAAGGAAAAGAGTGGTCCGGATAACGAAATGAAATACAAAGAAGTGCTCCTCTCGCTATCGCTCAAGCCCCTTTGGAAAAGGATAACAACACAAACTTTTAAGGCAATCACTCGTTCCTAGCAATTGGCCTAGGTTGATATGAGACTTTTCGTATCAGTGACATGATCTTTTACAAACAGAGTAAAACTATTGTGAAATCAAGCATAGCAAGTAAGCAAGTACTTTAAATACAAGTGATAGTAGAGGTGATAAAAAACAACAAAAGTGGTTTCAGATGCCAATTCACCCACCCTGTCACGATTGAATAGTTAAGCAGAAAGTTACAACCAACTACACAGCAGACAGAATGAATATATGTAACATGAGATCCATTGGATTACATATCATAACATATGCAGATGGAACATAATGATAAAAGTAATCTCTCCATCCACTCATCTCTTTACATTTCCTTAATGCTTCATCAAGTGTTCCACCACTCAAACATTATAATACTACACGCTCCTTAAAAATCCATACACAAGGAGTACTAAATTCTGTACACACTGAGAAGCATTCCAATGTTTCCCTCACATGCGTGCTATATGAGTACTGGAAATTAAACTGTCCGGCACACTGTTAACACATTTTACAAAAGACTACATTCACAATTATTCGGCAACAAGTAGCCTTGCAAATTGTAAATGAGAAATTATTTATTAATCAAATACACTTCTCATCAACTAAAACCAACAATTATGCCATAAATAAGTCTTCTACATGCTCCATAAAAATCCATACACAAGAGTACTAAATTTTGTGCACACTCAGAAGCATTTCCCAATACTTCGCAGTTCCCACACATGCAGTGCTATATGACTACCAGAAATAAACTGTCCAACACACTGTGACACATTTTACAATTCTTAATACCAGAAAATAAACGGCTACACTCGCAATTATTTGGTAGCAAGCAGCATCGCAATTGAGAAATTCTTACTCAAATACACTTCTCATCAACTAACACCAACAATTATGCCATAATTAATGTATTCTAACAAGCACAGAGCCTGAGAACATACACATAATTCTGCAAAATAGCAAGTCTAAACTAAGTTACTAACTATACAGAAATCTTCTTCCAATCCGAAACCTGTATGGCAAATTCTTCACGATATAGCAAAAGAAGCAATGGACCTTAATTTGCTCAAAATTGCATTACAGGCACACTGTAACACATTTAATAAACGGCTAGATTCACAGTTATTTGGCAACATGCAGCCTTGCAATTGACAATTCTTAATCAAATACACTTCTCATCAACTAAAGCCAACAATTATCATAAATAGTGTCTTCTCACATGCACAGAACCTCAGAACATAAATATACTTCCGCAAAATAGCAAGTACTAAATGATCCGATACAGAACCATCATTTCAATCCGAAAAACCAAATACATATCAATTTCAACAGCAATTCTCCACCAAATAGCACATGAAAAACAGCTTGCTTAAACTGAATCACCTAAAAAAGCATCTAATACAGAATAACAGAAGCATTTTAATCCGTAAAACCGAATACATATCAATTTCAACGGCAATTCTCAACCAAATAGCACATGCAAAACAGCTTGCTTACACTTAAATCACCTAAACAAGCGAAATGTACCCTAAGCTTGCTCAATACTACAAGTTTCAAGCACATCTGATACAATCATAACAATAAGCAGAATATTCACAAACATAACAATATTTTGCTCGAAACCTTTTTACAATACGAAACCTACAGTTTCAATACAGAATTCTCCACCAAATAGGACATGCAAAACAGCTTGCTAACACTCAATCACCTAAACAAGCGCAATGTACCCTATGTTTGCTCAACACTACAAGTTTCAAGCACATCTGGTACAAACACAACAATAAGCAGAAGATTCACAAACATAACAATATTTTGCTCGAGACCTTCTTCCAATCCGAAACCTGACAATTTCAATAGAGAATTCTTCACGAAATAGCAAATGCAAAACAGCTCAAAATGACAAGTTAGAGGCACAAATGGTACAAACACAACAAAGTTTCACACAACGAAGCTCGGAGAAAGGTTTTCACCTCTCACCGGAAAGCTTGGAATCGCCGATCGGGCAAAAAAATCCGGTGATAAGAGCCCTAGATGTACGGAGAGATGTCTGTGAACAAAATTTGTGTGTTGAAAATTGAAATGGAGAAAAACGAAAGGCAGCTGAGAGTGAGTGTGTGTTGTGTTCAGTGTTCATAGAGTGTGACGTATTGGGAAATGTGCGTTTCTAGTCAAGAGTGAGTCAACACGGTAATTGGGCCAAATTTTGTGTCCAATTAGAATGGCATTGATAAACTATGGGCCGTTAAATGGATTGATGATCAGTAAATCGGGGAAATTCGTGTCAATTAGTATCAGAGACATTTGACATTAAACATTTAAAAAGATTCGTAGTATGAATTAATATAATATTATAAATCGGATAATCTTGAGTTATAACATCGTAGCTTAAAAATTCATTGTGAATATAGTATTGCAACTCAGAGTATCGCTAACTAAAAAGTGCAGGGTTCTTTTAGTACTCGTATGGGGCGCCCGAATAAATCCGACTTGTTTAATATTTTGTCTGGCTAATCTCACATATTAAGATTGTCATGTAATTTTAAAGTAAAGTTAAAATAGATGGTGAAATATAAAATATGATAAAAGATGTATATTTTATGATAAATTGTATGTAGAGTTATAATTGTTTGTCATTTTTAATATGTACGACGTGTATATGTAGCGACTAAAAAGTTAAATGGATGCAATTTTGTGATACAGGAAGTTCATATTAAATCAAAATACTAGTGACATACATTAAGGGATATAATATCTATATAAATTGTCACTTGCGAGGATTGTTACTATAGTAATTACAGTACATTTTAAGGGACCTAATAATTAATGCAAATTGTCCATACTATATAGTACATCCACTATTTTGTACACATTACTACATTTTAAGGGACCTAATTAGTGTTGTACGTATTATTATATATACATCCACTAGTTCAAGAGAAAACAACAAATTAATGAAGTGATTGATTCCGACATTCTCATTCAAACAAAGTGATACAAAGTGATATTAATGCATATGTGATCATACAAATAAAATTCATGTTCTTCTTCATTGGAGTGTGGTGAAATATAATCTTACATGGTACAAACTTACAAGGAACACATACATGCTAGAGCAGTTGATCAAAGATCGAAGAGGTCAAGAAGATAGATTCAAAGTAAATTTATCGACATAACCATATGAGAGCTTAGGGGTGTGTCCCTTAAAAATATTTAGGGGATGATTGGCCAAACATTTAAATACTTCCATTTGGTTTGATGAACGTTGATTTGGCCTAAAATACATTTTAAATATTTAATTTCAATTCCATTTCAAATACAATTTCACCAAAATCCAATCCAAATGGTCATTTGAGTGTCATGTCAATCAGCTCCTTAGGTATTACCATAATTTCTAGAAGGCTATAATGGATGTTAATATGTGTTTAATATGTTTCAATCGAGTTTAACCATATACTTCAACTTGACCTGAAAATGATTTGTTAATAATTATAACCAAAATCACTATTCTGATTTAGGTTATATTCATAATCATAACCAGTTAATAATAACAGTAACTGAAAAATTTACTGACTGATTATGAGTAGATCGTATAACCGGAAATAATCATAGGATTAGGTTAATGGCTAGTTTCTTGAAACATCTCGCAAAAATTATTTTACAAATTTTAATTTAATTTTTTTTCGGGTAGCCGCACGGGGACGGGGTCCCCTTCCTAACAAAAAAAAAAAGTTAACAAAAATATAATTCTTTTTTACGTTTCACGAAATTTTAATTTTTTTGGTCGGGTATCCGGAGGGAAGGGGGTGGGTACCCGACCCCCTACCTGAAAAAAAAAAAAGGTGATCAAAAATATAATTTTTCTTGCGTTTTACGAAATTTTAATTTTTTGGTCGGGGGTGGGATGGAGTATCCTAACCCGATAAAAAAAATAACAAAAATATAATTTTCTTCCGTTTCCCTACAAATTTAATTTT
>JAYMSP010003805.1:0-18421 GCA_036897095.1 Plantago elongata
CCCCCCCCTTTATTACTTTGTTGTTATCAGGACCAGCACTAGTACAACATGGTCGTACACCCATCGGACAACCTCCATGTAACTAGCATGCACCTCCACGAGCCTACACGTACCTACACTCATTGTCATGACGACCCACGTACCACTTGAGCCACTCACGCACCTTGTTGGTGCGTCCCTTCCATCTTCTGCGCCGCGCTTGACCCACACGCGAATGTGCGCTCCTAGTTCGTCGTCTGCGGTCTGACTATCTTCTAATTCACCCGGCTCAACAAACTCAGATATCGTAATCCCTGGTTGGACCGGTCCCGACTCTGATCCAACTAGTTGGATCTCTTTCCCCATCTCGTCCATGGCAGTTTGGCAGCCATTGATGCCAATTTCGAGCTCAATTTCTTCTCCTCCTTCCTTCTTCTCACCAAATCGGTTCGCCACTGCTTGAGGACTATCAAATTCACAACAATGCACATTAAAATAGTCTTCTAGAATTAATTTGTTGCCCTGAATAAAGCTCAAAATACCTTATCACACTCTTCAACACAAAGAGGTTCTATGCCTTTCCCCGAGCAAGCTTCTCCCATTAGTCTACTAAGCCCCTCTGCCACGATTAGAAATAGAAATGGTGAAAGGGGGTCGCCTTGTCGAATTCCTCTCCCCATCCTTAAGTATTTAGAGGGACTTCCGTTAATCAACACCAAAGTCTTTGTCGTCGACGTCGAAACCCATTATGTAATCCATTTGTATCATAAACTATATCCACCTTAGTTTCTTGAATACAAATGAACTCAACTGATCTCTCCTTTGAAACTTAACTCCTTGATTGCGCTCTTTTTTGCCTTTACCCCTAAACCTCGAATGGTGTAGTTAATTATCCGCATTGACCACCTCATTCGTCTCCTCAACCTCCGTCATCTCCAGCTTGTCAATATCCTCCATATAATGTAACTATTGATGTATTGATGTAGATGACCATATAGAGCATCAAATAAAATAAAAACTGTCCTATAATATTGTTATTTCTCCAATGATTTATTCACTAAATGTCATGCTTGATATTATTCACCAACAACTCCGTCAATATACATATTTAATATAAGCACAAATCGATTTTATTTTCCGCCAATTTTAAAGTTAAATAATTTCAAACTGAATTCTTTTAAAATTTCAATTTCTTTCAGACCTATAGAAAACCTTGAACTCTACCATTTGTTTTAGCCTTTTAGATATATGTTGTGGTATATTCTATTTTAGAAAACTACTCCAGGTATTTCAGATCTTTTAAAAAATATTGGAGGGAGTAATATATACCTAAAGTATTGGAAAAGATTTAATGATTATAAGAACATTATGTCAACATGATCATCTTAAACCAAAAGAAAATGGCTTTCTATCTTAAAAGAAAGTAAAAATCAAAATGGAAAATTTCACTTATTATCTAAGATCGAATATAATATAAGGAAATATAAAGGTTAAAAAGGTAGGCTTGTGGGAGGCCTATAAATGTAGTATTCTCTGAGTTATTGGAGAATTACTTTTGCCATTTCTCTCCGATCTTCACTTACATCTCTTTCTGCACCTTTTTTGTACCTTCAACGAAAAAGAGTGCAGTGCAACTGTGCAAGAGTAATTTGGTTCAGCTGCTCAATTTCACTTGCCAACAAATTAAGAGGTATATATGTTCCTTTATTTTCAGACTTGCTGTTTACCTTCATGTCACATCTATTTTCAATTGAAATGGATAAAGATTTTCTTTTTATTACTTCATCGCGGTTCAAACAAGATACAAAAGCAGAAGAAATGCTCTCGGAATACAAATGCAACGACTCTAAACCAAAACGTCTAGGATGCTTACAACCTTTACCAAACATACTAGACCAAATGAAATCAAAACCTTCAACTAGTTTCCCGTTTCCTACATCACGTTATACTAACTATTTATGATTTGTGAACGTTCTACCATAGTTGTACATCATATTAAAGTACCAAGAGGTAATACAATCAGAGTATATAAAAATTCTTCATCCGCAATTCATCTCAAAAACTATACCCGCTAAACTTTTTTTGAACGTGCCATATGATTATCATACCTACTTCGATCATTCTCTGTTCATATTTCCTTTTTTACCTTATCATTTTGGTGTTAGTGGTAATATTTTATTTAAAAACATAGATTTTTCATATACTTTCTCTCTTACGTACTTTAATGATTATCTCATCTCATACACACAATTACACACTTTATTCATTACCGGCTGTTACATTCTCACAAATTCTGTCTCGCTTTTGTAAAGAAAAGGAAACATAGTCGTGTAAGCATACAATATTGACAACCCTTAAATGTTGTATAAGCAATGCATCTTATTTGTACTTACATAATGAAAATTTACCATATTATATGAGTTAGCCAAAAGTTCTACTTTCCTACTTTCATTTACTATTCAGGTATTGACTATCAAGTGTCTTTTTGAAAAGTAGTTTCTTCATTTACAAATATTATACAATAAATGCTTCGGAATTATTAATTGCATATTAAGTTTTCATATATTGTTGAATAGAAAATAAATTAACTACTTAAATACGGTTATTACGTGTCAAAGAATTATTGGTTTGCATGCAACGATGAAATAATGAATTTTTAAGGACCGATGTAAGTCGGTTTCTTCAGGAAATGTACATGTGAAAACTATCAAGCTAATTTCTAGTATATTATTTCACTATATTGACGAGATAATAAAGTGCAACTTAGTGAATAAAATGTTTCATCTTTAATTAGTAGATTAGAAGTTTGATACATCTTTACCGTTTTAAACATTTATATATTGACACGCCCTATTTCTTTTTGGTTTAATTTAATTCTACTCGATTTCTTTTTCAATTGACTGATAAAAATGATTTACGGGGCCTTGTGTTGTTGAGTGCAGAATGTTCTGCCCAAGTATATATAAAGCTAGAGTTATGCACATACGGAACCCACTCACTCAAATATTTCAAAAGTTGTACTACTTGCGACTTTTAATACGATTGATGAATCATTCTTCTTTTATACGATTCATAAAGGTTTCAAGTAAATGTTTGGTTTGTGAGTGTATAGAATGGTGTGCATGGCGGAACCAGGAGGGGTTGTAAAGGGGTTTTTGCTCCATCTAACATTTAAAAGATTAATGGACCGATTGACATGGCATTTGAATGGAAATTTTGGTGAAATTGTGTTTGGAATGAAATTAAAATGGGGGTATTTGAAGAGTATTTTAGGCCAAATCATAATTTATCGAGCCAAATGAGAGCATTTAAATGCATGATCAATCAGTCCCTAAATTTAAATTTAAATGTGTTATTATTGTTAACTTAGGATTTTAACCCTCCTTCCAATCCTTTTCTCAGCAAAATTTGAATTATGGGTCCACCCATGTAAGTGGTGTATAGTTTTGAAATGTACATGTGAAAGTTGTTCGGTATTATAGATCTTAGATAATGCTGATTTTATTTTTGTCAAAAGTCTATCAATAAAATTGTATCCACTTATCAGGTTGTAAAATTAATCTGATTAGTGTAACTATTTTACACGCAACTACAATGGAATATTATGTTAACTAATATAAAATCAACTTATTATATTCATAAATTTTTAGCAAATAATCATTGGGTTAACCTCTATTATCTTCAACTCTGAAATTTATTGAACCCAACTGAAGTATGGTATAAATTATAACTAAGTCTATATTCTCTTCAACTAAAATTTACTAAACTAAACTGAATTGAATTGAATGAAACTGAACTGAAGTAAAGTATAAATTATAACTATGTAGGGCTGACCTCAACTGAATTGAATTGAATTGAACTGAACTGAAGTAAAGTAGTTTTCAGTTGAAGAGAACAAAGCCTAAGGAAAGTTTAACTGAACTCAATGAAACTGAACTGAACTGAACTAAATTGAATTGAATGAGTTTTTAGTAGAAGATAACAGAGCCTTACTCCTGTCGTAACACATGCATGTTTTTGTGGTGAGCCCTAACTTTGGTCAAACATTTAAGGAACAAACATATACCATTTATTGTAAGCATTAATTTTAAGGTTCGAGTCATCTTCGTCATTTCGAAAAGATAGTCATGATATTTTTACCAAATTAATAGTAACAATGATAAAGTGTCAATGAATTGTTGTTAGATTATATTGCTTGCTTATATATAGCTCGTTCTCATAATAAGTTGAAATGAGTTCTTTATATTTTTTTAATTTCTTTTAAACGGTTAAAGGTGATTTAAACCCATGATCTATTGATTGGAGTTTATACGCCTTATCAACTGAGTTGTGCTTCGTCCATTCTCATTTATTCTTAATTTCCTCCTTATATTTATATGAATTAACACTTTGCCTTTTGCTGACTATTTGTGATCCAGAGAAATTAAAAGATTTATCACAAGTTACCCAATCCTACTGCAGCTTCAAGTATATATTGTTGTGATTGTGAATTATCATGGCGGAGAATATTGATATGTTGTCTCCAGAAACCACAAAAAGAAAGCATCCGATCTTGGTGTTCCTCAATGATATTAGGTAATGGTTCTTACAACTTTTCACTTCAATGTAATGGTCCTTTCATGTGGGAATCAAGTAACATAATGAATTAGGGTTATTTACGTCTATACCCATGTAAAATGACGAAAATTACAAACAAATTCAGTCCAAATTATTATATGACATATATAATCACTTCCACTGTCCTTAAAATTATAAGATGATAGTGATAATAATATTTATACCTTGTAATATAATTAGTTTATTTAAAGAGGAAAAAATTATATGTTCAAAAGTCAACAAAATTACAAAAGATTTTAATGACGTCATTTCTAAGAAAAAGTTATTACATCATAATCTATTTATGGATCTCATGATCTCACGTCGATTTGTAGAATTGGATTTAACATCAGTCGCGTTTTTAAGGACACATTTGAATATGATGTGATAAAAAAAGTTTAATAATGACGTCAGAAGCATTTTTCGTGACATAAATATTTTTCTTTTTAACATTTTGGTGATGTTATGACTAATTGGTTGACTTTAACTGCTAATAGTGTTATACAATAATATGATATCTGTCTTATTCATAATTTCGCCATTATACGAAACTATTGACGTAAATAACACCTGAATTTGACGATGAAATGCAGCTTAGTTGGATGTTTCCAATCTATAGGTCGGGGTTCGAATCGCCCTTAACCGAAAAAAGAAAAAAGAACCCTGATTTTCATCTTTAGCCTCTGATATGTTTCTTGTTTCTATGGATAGGTTGGTATTCAAAAGAGATGTGATAGGGATGGAAATACTGGGAATCGCCTTGCCTGCTGCATTGGCAATGGCTGCTGATCCCATTGCATCTTTAATTGATACAGCCTTTATCGGGCATTTAGGTAGGTACCATAATCCCCGAGAGCTGTTTTTGCTAATGCTCAAGCATGACTGCACGACTTTGTAGTTGTAGCAACGTGTTGAATCTAGTCATTTATATTAATACTATAATATTTTTTTCTACAGGTCCGGTAGAGATTGCAGCTGTAGGAGTTGCAATAGCTATTTTCAATCAAGCATCGAAAGTAACTATTTTTCCACTAGTTAGTGTCACAACCTCATTTGTTGCTGAGGAAGACACAGTAAATAGGATGAAAAATGAACGAAACAAGAACGAATCAGAGAAACAATTACACAAGGATATGGAAATTAAGTCACATGTGTCGCAGGATGATCCTGATGTCGATAAGATGGAGAATGTATTAACAGAGAACAATGGAGCAGATGTATCAACAGAGAACAATGTCGATAAGTTGGAGAACACAAAGAACAATGGAGCGGATGTATCAACAGAGAACAATGTTGATAAGTTGGAGAATGTATTAACAGAGAACAATGGAGCGGATGTATCAACAGAGAACAATGAGGCGAAACTGGCTGAACCTGAACAACTACACCAACAAGAGCAAGAAGAAGGTATATGGTTCTTTAGTCTAATGGATAATCTCATTATTGGATTTAGCTTCTAATCCTTTTTTTTTTTTTTTTTTTCAGAATTCAAAACTACAACCAGCAAATCTCTTGACTCTCCTAGCATCAATCTGAAGAAGGCGAAACTAAAAAGTGGACGACGAAATATCCCTTCTGCATCGACTGCGTTGGCCCTTGGGGGTGTTCTTGGACTACTTCAAGCCATATTCCTTATATTTCTTGCTAAACCATTCTTGCATATCATGGGTGTTAAATCTGTAAGTAGTTGTATCATTTGCATTTTTTAACAATGATTTTTAATTTGATTGCCATGAACCATAAATATGTACTTAGTGGACGACTGATTAATCGTATAGGGATCTCCGATGCTGTCCCCAGCTCAGAAGTATCTAACAATAAGGTCACTTGGTGCTCCGGCAGTTCTTCTGTCTTTAGCTATGCAAGGGATCTTTCGCGGTTTCAAGGATACAAAAACACCACTTTATGCCACTGGTAAGCACTTAAGATACAATGTCTTTGATTTTATGTCCTATAGATGTTATTCAACCATATCTGATTAGTTTCATTTCCTGCTTACAGTTGCAGGAGATCTACTGAATATAATTTTGGACCCGATTTTCATATTCGTTTGTCGGCTTGGTGTAAGCGGCGCAGCTATTGCTCACGTAGTATCACAGTATGTTGAATCTGCATTACATATCTATAATGTTGATGGGAACGTATACAGTGCGTAAACTTAAAGATAGTGTTCTCATGTGCTTTAATGTATTGTACGATGGAACTTGCATGACCACACAGCTTCCACACGTCACAAGCCATAACTGTACAACATAATAAAGCACCAGAGAACTTAATCCTTGGATGTAGATTGAAACTTTTGATGTTAATAATGTCTGTTGATTTTTCTTACTTTCCTGATGAGCACATGAATTCTCTATAGGTATGTAATCTCCTTGATCCTCTTCTTCAACTTAATCAAAGAAGTGGATTTACTACCTCCCAGTATCAAAGATCTACAGTTGGGCAAATTTCTCAAAAACGGCAAGTTCCCTTATTTGAATCATTCCTTTTAGCATGCTATTTATGAATCTTTAATCGAGATAAAGAAACCGAAGGCTTAATTCTTATTTGCATTCGTCGAAAAACAGGCGGTCTTTTACTGGCAAGAGTTATAGCTGCTACTATTTGTGTGACACTAGCAGCTTCACTAGCTGCAAGGCTTGGCACTACGCAAATGGCAGCGTTTCAAGTGTGTTTGCAGGTTTGGATGACTTCTTCATTACTTGCTGATGGCTTAGCAGTTGCTGGACAGGTATGAAAGCCTAACTCATACTGGTTTACGAGGTTTTATGCCAGTAGCTAGTTAAAACCTCCGTAAATAGTATAGTTCTGTCAAATCTGATGGAACTTGTCCGGCCCTTTAATTTTTAGGCAATCCTTGCGTGTGCATTTGCTGAGAAAGATTATAAGAAAGCAACAGCTGTTGCAGCTCGCGTACTTCAGGTATATACTACTATAACTGATTATTTGTTAAATTCGAGTTGTTATCTGTGTAAATGCTGAGAATTTTCATTTTGCAGATGGGATTTGTACTTGGATTAGGCCTTGCTCTTGTTGTAGGACTTGGCCTTCAATTTGGATCAGGAATCTTCTCCAAAGATAAAGCTGTAATCCACATGATCACCATAGGCATCCCGGTACTTTTCTTTTCCTTCATATAATTCGAAATGACAGATCAATAATGGTTCTCACGTACGATGAAAACCAGACTAAATCTCTTGCGTTCTTACATAATCTAACACAGAATTCTCTAAAATGTTGATCATCAGTTTGTGGCAGCTACGCAGCCTATAAACTCGCTAGCATTTGTGTTTGACGGTGTTAACTTTGGAGCTTCAGATTTTGCTTACTCTGCATACTCCATGGTGATTCTTACAAAAATATGTTTGCACTTGTTGGTATATTAAGTATTTTCTCCATTTTAAGGCACAATGAAGTTCTGAAATGTGTTGGTTTTTACTTGATAAAATTGCAGGTTCTTGTATCCTTGACAAGCATTGGGTTCCTATTTGTTCTGTCAAAAACTAATGGCTTTGTTGGTATATGGCTAGCCTTAACCATTTACATGTTCTTCAGAACATTTGCTGGCATTTGGAGGTAATTTTTTCAAGAATTGTATGTTAAATAGGGAAAATTACATGATTACTTTATACTCCCTCCGTTCCGAATTGGATGTCACGTATTCCGTTTTGGGTTGATTCAAATTCGTTATGACAAATAGATCCATAAATAGCATGCTAATGGACTTTTGTCCAATACTCAACAATAACATTTGCCTTCAATGTTAAACTTGCAGAATGGGAACTGGAACGGGACCTTGGCATTTTCTCAGGGGTCGATCATCGACACCAATTATATAATAGCAGAGTTATCAAGTTTCCGCACAATAAATCAAGTTACACCTGAGTACTTTCTGTGTATCTCATTGTAGATTTTCTAAACAATATATTCGACTTTCTACACAATGTATTCGACCTTTTACAGATAATGTACATGTGGTACTGAGTCTCTCATCATGATTCTAGTATATTTTTAAAAGGGTATGAAAACATGAATTGTGATTCGCAATATATAGAACAAGCTATACGAAACTCCCTCCGATTATTTCAACTATTAAGATTGCACCAAATTAACATGATGTTGCACGTATCTTTTGAAGCAGCATGCGGGATTATAGCTTACACAATGTCATCTACCCTGCTATAAAATAGATGCAGATAGAACTATCGTGCATTTTTGGAGCACTTGCCACTAGATGAGGCTAAGATTATGAGGGAAATGGTGACTGAAGCCAATTTCAGACATCAGTACTGGAAAATGGACCCGGGAAAACTAATCATGTACAAAAAATCCAACTACTAGTCTACTACAATGGAGAAAACACCGTGAAATAGTATATTTGAAAGGTAAAAATCACAGTAAAAATTGATCCATCATTAACGAAGAAAGTTATCAGTTACATGCTTGTTCTTGCAGCCTAAAAAGTTTTGCAGCCCTGGCATTTCTGTATAAGTTAGTGTTGGAGAAGAGGTTACAGACACTGGAAGCTATCGACTTTGGAGCTCGAGCTGCTCAAAAGCTCATCTCGTTTATACAGGCCTAAGGCTCGATGTTGGTATGTTAAGATTTGTTTCTACACACATTCCTGCATCCGGTCGCAGCTTCAAATTTAGTTCAGAAACGAAATTACAAACTATAACTATACTCTAACAAGCGTAGTTGGCTTCGAATCAGAGAGAACCCATAGTCAGTCGTAACAATAACATGATTCACGGAACACAGGCCACAGGGGTCACGAGAAGTTGGGCACATACATTGTACAAACAAATAGAATCACTATAAACTAAAACAAAGCAATCAAATTGTAAGATGAAACACATATATGAAGGAAAAATGTCATAGACGATACATTCAAGTGATAATCACAGGATTATCATATTACAAAGGTACCGGACATTACCCAAACTGGGCTAGGTTTTCTCTCAGTACAGCCTGATGATAAATAATGGAAAAATCATTATGTAATAATAATAATAATAATCAATAGAATATTTGAAGTTGATTAGCTGAATACAGTTTTAGAAGGAAAAAAATAGAGTAAGTTCTTGTACCCACAAAATAACCAAACTCCCAGCATTGCCGCTTCTTACCTTTTGTTGGCTTCCACCTTCCAAAATAAGAGCTCAAAAACTTTTATGCGTTTCCTAAAAGTCTTGTCTAAAAGTAAACGAATTCATGTTTCAATTTGCTAGACTACAAGCTGATCAAGTTGCATCTGCTCGAGCCACGCACCTAAAACTGAATGATCAACGGAGTCAGTCTGTGAAGTATTTGGCTTCAAACACTCACCGGATGGGGCAGCAGCTGTACCAGAAGAAACGGCAGCGGCTGCTGGCTTTTCCATCATCTCAGGTGGTGATTCTTTCACAATCTCTCGTACCCACGATAGGTCAGGCTCATCTCCATCATTGTTGCTGTTATTATTCTTTTCATACGAAGATCTCTTCAAACAACTTTGATCATCTCCATTCACTGACCAATCAGCTTTCCCACTTGGAGATCCCCACTGTGACCAACCATTTGCCATAGGACCAACCACTGGACCTCGGTTGGGTCCCACATCTCGGGGGCTAAACCCAAGCATCTGCTGCTGCTGCGGCTGATTCTCACGCTGACCAAATCCTGACAGGTGGCGAGTGCTCATCGGTGACCCAGGGTCCATGCTTCTTGGTGACATTCTTGGAGATGAGACACCCATGGAAGCCTGCAGTAAAGGGTGATCCATGTTTCGAGGAGAAAAGACCTTATTAGTAGTGATGGGTGATAAAATGCTTTGTTGCTGCTGAAACTGATTGAAAACCGTTGATTTATGTGTAGGAGAAAAAACACCAGAAGCCGCAGGATTATCAGAAAATCTAGGAGATGATGCAAGCTCAGAAGAAAAAAGCTCTTCAAGGTTTGAAGGAGTTAGACTAGGCTTGGACCGTGCAGAACGGCCCAGCATCGCACCATTAGGGCTTGCCTGTGAAAAATGAGACAAGTCATTCAGGACATAACGCTGTGCATCATAGTCCTGCAAGAGATTTAGTTCTTCAGGCGGAATGTCACGTGCACTGAGGGAAGATCTGAGGCGACTTGACTGTAAATTGCTACCAGGGAGGTGAAGGGTTGGGACATTCACTTGAGGCCACCCAGAAGATGAATGAGACATTCCGTTAGCTGTAGGCGACATGGCTTGATTAAATGCTGAAGGAGACATGACATTGTGAGAAGTAGGTGAACCAGGGAGAAAGCTTAAAGCTGTAGCCATGTCCATGAAACTAGCTGATGCGGCAGCTGATCTTGGAGAAGGAACACCAGATCCAGTTGAGACATATAACGGACGAAGCTCCTCCTGAGTATGCGCAAAGAAGCAAACTTGTCTTGCACAACTCGTGCCATCTTTGCAAAGCCTTGTTCGGTATTGAGCTGGGTGGAGCCAACACTCGAAAACACCATGTGCATACTCACACATATCACCCCGCCTACATGTACCCTTCCGGAACTCAGGACAAGGGACACAGCTGTAATGGAACTTCCGAGGATCCCTCCTCCGTGCATTTTCACCAGGGTGGACAAACGGACACTCAGTCCAATCATGAGAGTAGGCCCTTGAACATGGTCGGATCTTGAATGAGAACATACGGAATTCATCAGTAGCATATATGCTATTTCTAATGTCGGGGAGAGATGGATCAACAGGATATTGCTTCTTCTCCGACATAGAGTTATTAGCAAGCCCATCACTGAACTTTTGGGTCGTAGGAGAAGAAACTGAATCCGATGGTGAAGATGGAGACCTACTTCCAGGAAGTGACGATAAAACAGGTGAGGATGCACTAGAACAAGATACAGAAACCGCCAAATTGCACTCACCAACAGACCCGTCAGAAATATTGTTCATAAGTAAATCCTCTAATGCAGATCTCGCACCAGGAAGTTTGGGAGGTGCTACAATCACATCCACAGGGCGCCGTCCAGTAGTATCCTCAACATTAGGATCTGCCCCAGCCGATAACAACAATTTGACGACATCAAATGAGTTCACAGAGCCTCCAAAAGCAGCACAGTGGAGAGCAGTCCACTTATCTTTCCCACAGCACTTATTCAAGTCAACTTCAGGCAAAGCTACAATAAGCTTCAAGACATCAACACTTCCGTAAGTAGCAGCCACCATCAACGGCGTCCTCTCTTCCTGGACGATCTGCTTGGAACCTTTGGTGCGGACATACCAAAGCCCAGCTTCATCAACTCCAGACAAATCCAGCTCAATTGACCTCTTAAAAGCCTCAAGATCATTATTTGCAGCAAGCTCAAGCAAACTCGAAAACGAATCTTCAGTATCCACACATAAAATACCCATTCCCTTCATGTTCGTATATATCGTACAACAAAGCAATTCAACTGTAAGTCAATAACAAGAAATTATATCAGTATGTACCTTCACATCTAAAAATAGCTAAAATTCAGAAAACCAGTTAAAAACACCTAACTTTTATTTAACTCGATCTTTTGGACTTTTAGTCATATGCCAGACACTCCTAGTAATCATCATATTGTAACGAAATGGGTAAAAGAATAGAACAGAGTAGAAACCTAAAAATAGCATAGCCCAGATTTAAGATTTGAACCCATTCAACTAAAAGTCTAAAACCCTATCTAGTACAAACACAAAATCGAAAGAAATCAAGAAACAATCAGTTAGAGGCAAGATCTAGCAGGTGAAGAGAGAATCTAGAAGCAGATGATTGGTTGTACATTGAAGTCAACGATGCATATAACAAGAGAAGCAAAAAGAAAGAAAAGGGGAGAGATAGATAAACTGACCGATGAATCCAAAAAAGAAGATCTGGAGCAGAATGAATCAGTTACGCTAACTCAATGATCAATCCATGGATCTAACAAAAAATGAATTAAGAAACGAAATAATAATCTGAGTTGATGATACAGACAGACATCACATGTCAAAGGTAGATACAAGATACACGTACAAGAAGAAGAGAAGAGAGAAAGGAGATGGATTTAGGTGTGGATGGATGGAAGAGATATAGAGAAACAAGAGAAGTGGAGAGGAGCAGTTTTGTTTCCCTTGTGATGAATTTTGGAAGAAAGGTTTTAGTGACAAATGGAGATGAAATGTTATTGAAATACACGCGAAATGAACTGGAAATGAGAGTCAAGTTTGGGAGGACTCACACTGTGGGACCGACTAGTAGCGGACTTGAGATGCTCGATGAATTGGTTTGGAATCTCGACTTGAGTCCGCCAATTAACGGAGGGAAAACCAACCAAATGCAGCGCCCGCCCGGATATCAGGATATGTGCCCGATCACAATCACACTCTACACTAATGGGGACCAAACTAAATTAGTCGTACAGATTTGCATGCTTCCAACTGTGGTTCGCGACCGTTATATTAGTATGTACCCTGAAAATTTGGAGCGAAGAAATATATTCTTTCATTAAATACAAGTAGAATAGTGAACAATATTAAAAATAAAGGGTGAAATTTAAGATACGAAAAAATATATCTTTACTAGTCTCGTTTTATAAATCTCGAAAAGATTATAAACGACGGTCATACTTTTTAAATATTAAATTAATCAAATAAATTGGAAAGAAAAATAAAAAAGAGGTGGGTCTCATGGTGCCCAACGAAAAAAAGTATCTCAACCATGAGGAACTGGGTAGCAACCGTCAATAGTAGACGGTTGAATTATCCTAGTGGCGGTTTCACTATTTTTAGAGAAACTCCTTTGTCATAGTTCGAAAATTCCTAAAAGTTTATACCAATAGATTCAATCATACAGTTAGTGTATAATAATAGATAATTTATAAATAAAAAATTAATAGATATTACAATTATAATAAAAATATTAAAAATTTTACTAAGGACATCAATATTATACACATACATAAAAACATTATACATATATGCCCTCATTACCACTAACTTATCAGCTCGATGAGGTTTTTCTGATAAAGCTAGCTGGTTTGAGAAAGCACAGCTTCAAACAAGCTACCTGAAAAAGCAAGTTGATTTGAGTAGCTAGCTAGCTTTTCAGCTAGTTTTGCTAAACAAAACCATAATTATGAACATCAATCTGTCTTTCGTCAATATACATTTCCCCCAAGACTTTATAAGAAAAACATCAACAATTTTAAATAAAGTCACAGATTTAGTATATAATATTGCAAGAATCACAAAAAAATGGACTTTCACAAATTTTTGTACTATTTGTGTCATAGTATCGACTTGTGGCGATGCCACAGTTTAGTGAGTTTTAAAATCTACGTAAACAAAATAAAATATTAAAGTGTTTGTCAATTTGGAATTTAATTAACTGTAAATCGGTGTGCACGAAGAAATATTAAAAATTAAACGAAATCCGAATAGAAATTAAGATGCTGAATAAATATATTGAAAACAAAAGTAGTTCTTCTTCATCATTCCAGTAAAGTGCATTAGTAGGGAAGACAACATATAAATACATTATTAGTATTAATTACATTTTTATAGTTTGATTAGTGATATTCATATGTTTAGACCACATAACTTAAAGATTTCTAAAGGCTTTAATTTAAACGATGTTTTTCGTTTTATTGGTTAGATTTTCATCTTCATCAAGTACTAAAACTTTGAGCCCCTTTTTTGTGGTCACCCTCGAAAATGTAACATACAATTGGTCATGGCTGAAAATCGACTTTAATTTGTTATATACAGGCCAACGTGAGCTATAGATTGTTCTTTGCTTGTATTGATCATCATAGCATAACATATATAAATATGGAATTATCTTCGTTGAAATCTGATCGGAGCTTAGCAACATCGGACAAAGTGAGCACCATACGATGAATAATACCTTTGACTCCGACATTATTGTCATGCATCATCTTAGCGTGTATGATATGTTTTCAAATGACATTGACAATTAGTCTCGCATAATTTGCTTGACATATCTATATTTCTAGGGAGCACAATTATTGGACAGCCTACTTTGAAACGAAAGAGCTGATTTGGCATACCAAATGTCCTAATAGTGTTAAGGAACTCGAATGAATACACATCTTTTCTATTGACCATATCATCCCCATTAAACATATATTATATGAGCTCATTAAATGGGTGGCATCTCTAGGAAATAGTGACATGGTGTTGTCATATAACCTTCTGAACGATCTTATAGTTGGAACAAGAATCGACCTATCCTGAAAATACCGGCCACCACTCACATGATCTAAGATCGAAGGATATTTGAACCTGACAATATCATCTATTGGATTAGAGGCATCATAAATTAGTATATCATCATTAGACAATTTGAATTATGTCTCACCGTCATTGATATCACCAACTTCACCATCCCTAACTCGCAACAATCATACGACGAATTCATTTACACTTTGAATCTCCATAAGTAAGATGCCTGACTGTTATACATAATAAATAAGAAAAACCATGAGTAACACCTAGATGAGATTTGATATATGAATTAGGGAAACATAAAATGACCCAAACATGAAGACTCGTGTTCTTGGTCAACTTCATAACACGGCATGAAATTCATAGTCTTCTATATGGCCAAAGAGAAGCTTGAACAATGTCTTGCCTACTACCTTTTGGAATGACCGGTAATGTCTAACTAAAATTGCACCAAATATGATTGCCAGTCCACCAAATGTCATGCCAGATGGTTGTCAATCAACTCTCACCATAATGTCTTGCAAACTACGATCCAATGCCTTGAAACAAAACATGTTTGCCATTGGGTTTACCCATATAATCAGTTTTTTCCTCTTCAAAAATCATACAAAGTCAGATTTTGAGACTATCCTACTACATATAGTTGTCTCTTCAACATTTAGAGGGATGTTAAATCTCAGGTGTTCGGTACAACCTCCAAGTAGAAGTAGAGAAGCAATACCGCTTAACGCAACCGAAGGAACAATATCACACCTTTCACGCTAAGCAGAGCATATGGTCTTATGAGAGAGCTAGCAACCATCTGATCCCCAAAGATTGAAATTCCACAGTTGTTCCCTCGGAGAACGTAAGATCTAATTTAAAATTAAATATTAACATATAACATACTTAATTACATAACAACATTAACAAATATCTAATGATCACTGAATTATAATTAAAAACAAAATACATTCCGAAATTGTTCAGTTTCCTTTGCTTTATGTAGCTAGTGAATATCGTCCGATAAAGACTTCCATGTTTTCTCTCAAACATGTACGTGCCCAGACATGTTGTTGGATTAGAAGAGAATGAAGAACAATGGTTTGGGATAGTGATGAGTCGGTTTTACCATCTCAGATAGTTTTTTTTTTTTACCACCTTTTTGCTATCTTTAAGTTTACTTTTAGTTATTTTATTAGAGTCTTTTTATTTGTTTCATAAGTTTGTGGATTTTACAAGTACTACGCGGAAAAGCAGCAATTGAAGGCAAAAAGAGTGTATTATGTGTACACTTGAATTTTATGGAAGTCTCAATGCCTTGGATGGTTGCTAGAAGTGGAGCGGTGAAGCTGAAATACCAAGAAACAAAGTTAAAATAAGCAATATCATGCAAAAAAGAGCCATGAGAGCAATTTTTTAATTTGGCGGAAAAAGGTGGTCTAGTTCCAGAATGCACCGGGATGCAGTAGCCATCATGGTGGATTCGGGAACACACCGCGATGCATACCTCCCTCCGGGTGATACACTACGATCGCAGTGAGTCATTCCCACGCGCTCCTCGTGGTTTTTCCTCTCTTTTGGGCCCTGATTCATCCTAGTTCGTTTCTTTTACTTTGTTTTAGATAAAAACACTAGTTTTCTACATTCATTTTACATTATATTCATTAGAACTCATACTTTGAGAGCAAAACAATGATTCAATTAAAGGGCAATTTTCGATTTGTGACATTGCCTTGGTTATTCTTTTTATTGGAAAGTTGATTCATTGCTTTGGGATTTGTACTACAACGCTCTTACTTCGATTCGATTCTCTTTCTACAATTCTAATTAGGGTTTATGACAACAAAGGGTAAAACGGTATCAACTCAATTCGATTCCTCATTCTACGATTGAGATTATGTTTATTGTGAATCTTAACATGTCTAGCATAATTATGAGTAGCTAAACACCCCACTATGGGGTGGTGATGGATTCAAGTATGATTAGCTAGGGTTTTGTGATACGAAGTGCATCATGATTGATTACTTGTGCTTTTTAGGTTCAAGTTTAATCTGGCTATGTTTATTTGATGTTTTTGTCATACAGAATCACTGATCGTATGACTTTTGTTCTCTGACAACCAAAATGATTTTCGTCTAGCTTTGTACGATCAGTTTGTTGCAAACTACTTAGTCCATATTATTTCGTTTAGTTTTAGCCTAGTGAACATGACGACTTCACTAGTGTTATCCGTTTAAGATTGTGACAACTTGTGTAATCAATCATATGAATCACGACTCTATGCTAATTAACTTTGTTAAATCATCACTCTCTTGATTAAGTTTAATTCATCTCTAGTTAGTTCTCATTGCTTTCTTAGTAATCATTCTGCTATAGAAGCACTAAAATATTTACGCTTTCATTACTGTTCTTCATTCGTAAATTTACCGAGCAACAACTGTTTAAGTCCTCAAGAGACCGTTCTCGGGGTTATAACACTACAATGTAAATTTTTGTAGTATTGGGATTTAATTCTTGGCTTAAAGAAATATTAAAACTCTGAGATTTGACAAATCAAGTTTTTAGCATTGTTGTTGTGAAAGAGGATATTCACAGGGAGCGTGAGAGATAAGACATAGCGAAGGCGAAAAACCATATCAGACAAGTGGGTTCCAAGCACAAGAGAGCAGTATTGCAGAGGATACAAAGGAGTCAGAGGATAACAAATATGTTTTAGAATTCTCTTCCGACTCAAACGAATATGATATAAGCTGGTAGACACCATTGCCTGTTCACTTTTCTCTATTTAGACTTGTCGCCAGAGACCATCTCTAGTATATGTTTGGGGAGGGGGATTATTTGCGGTGCCACCTTTTTTTGTATTTTTTTCATTTCCATAGTCGTCATGTATTTACTGATGTCTGTACTATTTCATTTTGATTTTGATTTTTATTCGAGTCAGTTTATTGTTGTGTCTTAGTCTGTCTCCCAAGACGAGTGTCCATTGCCCGTACTTAACTCTTTTAATGATTACGCTTTATTTGATCATTTGGCTATCAGTAGCTTGCATGCTTCAATTGACTAAGTTCGTTTCTGTTGTAAATAGGAAGTCTGTCTAATTCTGTGATCCAGTAGCCTTAATTAGCCGATGAAAAAATATTATTCTGGTGATTGTGTGTTTAACTCGAAAAGTGCAAACTCCCTTGTTTGTGCCTCATCATACTAATGTGCACTTTATTAGATTGTGAATGACGAACGACATGTACTTTATTGATATATTTACTCGATATGCCAAACCCGTCCACCAAAATGTGCTTCGACATAACACTACAAGAAACTGGAGTTTTAGCGACGGAATTATCCGTCGCTAAAACTCCCCCGATTCGTCGCTAGACCGTCTAGCGACGGTCTAGCGACGAATAGCAACGGGCGTTGCTAAAACGCCCGTTGCAAGAACTTTAGCGACGGATTAACTCTATCCGTTGCTAAAGATGGCGACGGATAACCAATCCATCGCTAAAAAACAGGGGGTTTTAGCAACGGATAAATGTTATCCGTCGCTAAACTGGGCAGCTTTTAAAATTTTTTTTTTTAATTTCATTAATACCTAATTCAATTGTATTTTTTAACCTATTTATCACCAAATATAATTGTAAATGC
>JAYMSP010003806.1:0-18415 GCA_036897095.1 Plantago elongata
CCCCCCCCAACCCCCTCTAGTCTTTTCCTTTAACGTTATCTGGACCAACAACCATCACATTCGGTCTTCATCTTTTCCCGTCCTCGGGATTGGATCTCGTATCCTATACTGATGCAGATTGGGGTGGTTATCCGGATACTCGACGGTCGACATCTGGTTATTGTGTGTTTCTTGGGGATAATTTGATCTCTTGGTCATCCAAAAGACAACCTACGTTGTCTCGTTCGAGTGCTGAGGCTGAGTATCAAGGTGTGGCAAATGTCGTATCTGAATCCTGTTGGATTCAAAATTTACTACTTGAGCTTCATTGTCCCATTGAGAAAGCGACTTTGGACTCAGTGCTATAGATATGTCAGGCAATCCGGTCCAACATCAGCGAACCAAGCATATTGAGATGGATATTCACTCTGTTCGTGAGCAAGTCGCTAGAGGGAAGATTCGAGTGCTTCATGTCCCTTCACGCTACCAGATTGCAGATATCTTCACCAAGGGACTTCCCCGAGTATTATTTTAGGATTTCAAATCCAGACTAAGTGTTCGTCCTCCTCCCACTTCGACTGCAAGGGTGTGTTAGATTATAGAAGTAGACTTGGATTAGGATATTGATATAATCTAGTTTAGAAGTAGAATTAGATTAGAATTAATTTTAGAATAGTTTTTCTAACTCTAGAATACTTAGTCAGATTTACTTTGTATAAATACCTATGTATACTCTTGAATATAATTTATAGAAAATATTATTTCATAACTTTTTAAGTACGAAATGTTTCAATTTAACACTTTGTTAGAAATGTTTTGACTTCATAAATAAGTTACTTAGAGACCGTATTTTTTTATACTTTGTTATGGTGAGGTTTGAACGTGATGGTGGAACGTGAATTCTACATGGAAATCATTTTTCATGACACTTTGTAAAATGGAATGGGAAGGGTCGAACGGGACAGTGGAAAATTGATTTGTTTGGTGAAAGCTTGTGGAACATGTGTCTGGATAACAACCCAGCAATACACCAGTGTTTGAAATGAACTCCTCCTCCACAGTCCTCCTGTTCTAAAACTCCAAAATTGCTTCTCATCAGTTTCTCTATATAAATTACCACACCACTATTTAAATTCAAATCAAACTTGTACTTCTTCTTCTCCTCATTTTTATGGAATGTTGCCGATAAACCCTACCCACTACCGACCACCACCCATCCTCCGCCTCCCACATCTCCCATTTCGTTGCCGCGCATCCGCCGATAACGCCTTCAGCCGCCCCTGGTTCAGTTTCGCCTCCGATGCCGCCCGAATCGGGGGAAATGTTTCCTCTGATAACAATTACCTTGGTCCCTCCGTTGCTGGTGATAATTCTAAGGAATCGAAGATTAGTGCCAAAGAGAATTGGTCTAGAGATCGAGAGAGCTACTTGAAGGATGACGGTGATGCTTTGCCCTTGCCGATGACTTATCCTAATTCCTCTCCTGTTTCACAAGATGAGATTGATAAGCGTCTCAGATGTGATCCTATGATCGAGGTAATCGGTTGTTTTATCTACTAGCTATTTATCTATATCCTTAGTTGTCACTTGAGATGTTATATTTAGCTTGTATTGCATAGATATGGTTAAAGTGTTTTTAATTAACTAACATTGTGAGCAATCGGTTTTTTTTATGTACTACAAATAAGTTCAGTTCCTGTTCAATTCTGTTCAGACGAAGAGAACGTAGCATATCTCTACTAGCTCTTTATTATATCCTTAGTTGTCTCTTGGAATGTTATCTTTAGCTTGCATTGCATAGATATGGTAAAAGTGTCTCTAATTGATTAACATTGTGAGCAATTGATTTTTGTATACTACAAGTAAGTGTAGTTCCCGTTCAATTCTGTTCAGACGAAGAAAACGTAGCATTTCTCTACCAGCTCTTACATTATATCCTTAGTTGTCTCTTGAAATGTTATCTTTAGCTTGCATTGCATAGATATGGTTAAACTGTTAAAGTGTGTTTAATTGACTAACATTGTGAGCAGTTTTAGTTTAATGTATTTCTGTCGAGAGTTATATTGGTCTTGATTCGATATGTACTACAGGATTGCAGAATAATGGTTTATGAATGGACGGGGAAGTGCCGTAGTTGCCAAGGATCAGGATTGGTCAGCTACTATAGCAAGAAAGGAAAGGAGACCATTTGCAAATGCATACCTTGTCTTGGAATCGGTATCTTTCTACTTAATTATATGCTTTAGGATTATTGTTTTTTATTTGTTGCATTTTTTTATGTTGACACAAAGTCCTCAACTTCATGTTAAACTGTTACTACTTTTGCAGCTGTCTGTGCATATCATTTCCATGTCTACTAGAAAGTTTCAGAAGATTACCATTCTGTAAAGGTCTTAATGAAATTTGTAATCTTTACTGCACTACACTCTTGGCCACATGGATGTTTATTTGGTTGTCGCAACTTATCATAGTTCTAATAGCTCATAACGCAACTTGGTGCAAACATGCCCTGGAGCAATCTAGCAGCTTGGAATAGTAGAGGCATCTAAAACCATAAATCATAAATGCCCAACTTTATGATAAATAACAAATGTTCGTTGGCAGTTGAAGAAGGAACTCCATATACAAGTTCAAAATGCAATAGTAGTAACTAGTGACCTAAGTGTTGAAGCTAGTAAACATATACAAGTACTCAAGAGTATTACATAATAACAATAATGATTGTATATAGCTCCGCATCATTCTCTTCCTCATCTTCAATTTCTGTATCAAAGTTGAGCTCAAATTCCTCCTTATAATCATGAATTATGAATATAGAACCTTACAGGCATGAATTTTGTTGAACCTGTCTTGATTAGAAAGCCTTACTTAAACTAAAGGTTGTGCCCGTCTTAACAACATGTCTGACTAAGATCCTTAATTTGTCATATAAATAGTGCACAGCGCGTGCACTATTAGTAACCCTGGAACTGAGTGCGACGCCTGGGCTACGATGCACTACGAGGAGATTATAACTATGTTACTGATAGGATAAAATAGTTCATTGTACAAGTCACCAGATAGACGGGTTTTACATAATTGTGCATGCTTTTCCCCTTAATCAGCTTTCCTGTCTTTCATTTATTAATATGATCCCCCATGAATTAGTTCTGGCGTTTAAAATTGTAGTTGCACCATACATATCATGTTTTAGTTGGTCAAAATATTGTTGTTTTTCTTTCCCAGGTAGTACAATTGATTATGCTTGTAAGTTTTACTGCCTCCCACCATGGTACAAAAAACCTTATTGTAAACTGTTTACAAAAAACCATATTGTAAACTGTTTAGCTTCTCGATAAAAAATCACATTTAAGGCAATTGCTGAAGCGTTATTATATATTAGTCTTGATGTCAGAAGACTCAGAACACATTTATGAGTGCGTTATGGCAGTACTTGTAGTTGTAGCAATTCTCGTTTCTGTAGGTTCTGAACTTGGTTTGTAAGGTGGAGCTCATTCACCCTTATAAGACTTTTAAGGGGATGATGGAAATTTTAAAATTCTAAAATAGCACCATAGAGCCCCAAGTCGATGATGGTGTCTGTGTGTTTGTTTGTTCGCTCCATTCAATTTGTTTGATGATTCTGGTACTTTATACCCACATGTTGAGTATGGTCATGCCGGCCTAAATATTCTGAACTTGGTATAATGTTGATATCCTTTGCCATCTGAGCATTAATGGCAGATTTCTGTAAATCATTTAAATCTATGAACATATAATAAGCATGTAGAAAGTTGTATTGAAAATTCAATAAATCAGTTGCCCTATTTAAAACATGATCCACAGAAACAATAGGGATTGCTGAGATCTAAGCTTTCTAATTTCTACTGCAGGATATGTACAGAAGATAACGGCTCGCCATGATATAGATGTTATGGAGGACTTGGATAATGGAAAACCATCTTGATGCAAATCCAGCTAGCTACACTTTGTTGTCTAACCCCAAAGTATTATTCCATTAATTATCATTCTTACAAGTGCAATTTGTTCTCTCTCCTGTAGCTCATTCGATGTCAACCAAGTTTGGTCCAAGTGGAGGAAAAGAATAAAGGTGTGGTGTCTTTGCAGAATGCCCATCTTTATTGATATAATAGGTATAACTTGTTTGGAAAGTCCAACAGAGTGCTACAAGAAAATTCTCATTGGAGCGGCCTGTAAATCTGCCAGCCGTATGGTCAATCTATGGTCAATCTACTGAATCAACCGTTGAAATGGCATAAGAAGTTATGGAATCCTGAGAAGAATCTTGCAGTTGATGGCTAGGAAGTTGGATAATAGAATCAAAATACATGTAACTTGTGTGCAAATACATGATATAGAAATGTGCTATTCTTCTTTTTTAAGTTATTTATTTCCTTTTTCTTAACTTTATTCCTGTTAGGAGTAAACAAGAACCTTGAATGTGTGATTTCTAACAAGTTTTTAGGAATAAAAGCATCATCAGCATTCAGGTATCTCAATAAGTTCAAGCTTTTGAACACGTATGGTTTACGCAGTTGTAAAATTGCTATTTATTCAAGGTCACTAGGAGTCCATAAATGGTATCCTGTTTAAGAGCCAAAAAATGTCAAGTACTCGTTTTCTTGATTTCCAATACAGCTTTCCAAAGAGGAACCTCTTGAAGAAACCTTCAAGATTCTTCTCAAAACAAAGCTCTGGAACATTTCCCCCGATTTACATGCCACCCATGGAAGAGCTAAAGCAGGTATTCAACAAATTTGATTCCAACAAAGATGGTAAAATATCTCCAGATGAGTATAAGGCTGTACTAAAGGCCATTGGCAACGGAAACCTCCTTAACAAAGAAGTGCAGAAGATATTCGAAGTTGCAGATTCAGATAAAGATGGATTTATCAGCTTTGATGAGTTTGTGGAAGTGCAGAAGAAAGGAGGTGGGGTGAAGACTGCAGATTTGCACAGAGCATTTCAGGCGTTTGATAGAGATAATGATGGAAAAATAACAGTTGAAGAAGTGTACGAGCTGCTGAAGAAGCTCGGTGAAAAGTGTAACATGCAAGATTGCAAGAAAATGGTGCGTGCTGTGGATACGAATGGGGATGGTGTGATCGACTCAGATGAATTTATTACCATGATGACTCGTACCATGTCCAACTATTAGTATCTGAACGGATGTAGAATTACCAAATCTGTAACTATACTTCTATTTAACACTATTGTTACATTACATTACATGTCTTTCTATGATTCCATCCTCTTTCTACCTACAAGCCTCCCATGAATAGTAGTTTCACACAAACAAAAATGTCACCAGTTTGTTCTCAATGAAAAGATGTAAAAGAGTAGAGAGTTGCAAATGTTCAATCCAAAACATCATTTTCCCAGAGAAAGCCAGCACAACAATAAAAGAAGAAAAACTCTCCTGAGAGTCCAAGTTTAAGTTTTACGAGAGTCTTGCATTATTGTATATTAATTGTACTGTATATTAATTGTACGGTGTTATATACAAATTGTGAAAAATCTCATCTTCTCAAGTATTGTCAATATGACAATTGACAAGAGGACACGACGAAGAGACATACTATGATTAAATACGCAAAATTACCATGAAAAATCAGACAGAGGTCAGAACAAAATATATTGCCCGCTTCATCATCTAGAATAAAAACTTACTCCACCAGTAAACAGATTTAATTTTCTTACGATAAGCCAAATTGTAGAACCAAGTCAAATATCACAAGCTTGAACTAGTTTCTATAGTCCCCAGTAGGAATGCAGAAAGACTAACCCATTAAACAATTGACTTAACTAGTTTCTAGTTCAAACAATGAGACGGGCAGAAGTTTATGCCCGTGTAGGACGGAGAACAAGATGGCTCAATCTCAATAAGCAGAAAATATGTCATGACACAACAACTAAAGCCCCCTGCAATACCCAATGCATATCTAATACTATGTGCTAGATATGTCAATCATAAATAAGCAAAGGATAAATATGTACCAAGGGAAGCTGGTAGAAGATGGGAACGGGAAGGTATTCTTAAATAATAAATGCATTGTTATCAGCTTGAAATATCTATAAGCGGCTGTCGCACTTTAGATTTATAACACAAACCCAAGAGTTAACGACAGCAGAATTTCATTGCTTACATACAAGTGATAAAAGCTACAGCAGTACATTGCGATTTTGTCATCTCTAGAAAAGCATGTAAATATCTCAAGATAATCTGGCATATCAAGATGGCTTGATGCAACTTATCACAAAAGAAAATGTTCTTGGCCATCTCTAGAAAAGCATGTAAATATCTCAAGATAATCTGGCATATCAAGATGGCTTAATGCAACTTATCACAAAAGAAAATGTTCTTGGCCATCTCGAGCCAAGCTGATTAGCCAAGAATGGAAATTTACCAGTAATCATTACATGAGCATTTACCATCCTTGAAATGATGAAAACGTTTGTTATCTCTCACAATCAACTCTCGACCAACAATTCTGGACATGATCTTGATAGCATTGTGGCAATCCCCACAGACACGCAAGTTCTTAATAATACGTAGAGGCGTTCTTGCAGGTGTACTGATCAGACCGTAAGCAATTGCCAAGCGTTCACTGTGGTGGAGCAATGCCTGCTCCTTTGCCTCCTGATCGATGTCATGAAGCACATATCTCGTGTCAGGAACATACACCTGCTCTTTCTTTGCAGCCCTTAATTTCTCATCATCCTTGAAAAGATAGAGGGCTCGGAACTCTGGAAGTCTACTTTTTCCCACGAGCATATTAATGGCAGATTGCCTTTTAGGTGGAGGTGTGGGAATTTTATTTACGATAGCTTTTGAAGGGTCCAGGCCGACCATTAACTCTGCAGCTCGGTCTTCTAGATCAATATCACCGTGAATACGAGCATAATTCATCAAAGCCTCCCAAACAACGGCTGTGGGTTGAAATGGAAGAGTTTCAATGTAAGCCTCAGCTTCAGCAAGATGTCCACACTTGCCAAGAACGCCTATAAGTCCCACATAATGATCAATTCCAGGAGCAATACTATAATCTGTCTTCATAGAGTCGAAATGAATGAATGCCTCTTCAATAGCTTCAGCACTAGCACAAGCGTCTAGAACAGCCAGAAATGTTTGCTCATTTGGACCTAACCCCAATTTCCTCATCTTCTCATACACAGCCAAACCATCGTCCCCAAGCCCATTAAATGCGTACCCATAAATCAACAAGTGCCAAGAATCCATGTTCCTATCAGCCATATGATCAAACACTCTCTGCGCATCAACCATACTTCCACACTTTGCGTACATATCAAGCACCTTATTGTTCAACTGTACATCACCCCTAAAAGCAGACCTTACGAAGTAGTCGTGCACTTTCTTCGCATCCTCAAATTTCTTCGACGTCCCACATAAGTCAAACAGCAAGCCGAAACATACATCACTTGCCGTCACTCCCTTATCCATGTGCTCAATCACATCCTTAACCTTACCCAAACTACACAAGCTCAACAAGTCCACCAACGGCCCCACTGCAGTCAAAGCCTGATCACTCTTCACTGGTCCCCGCCTCTGAACTTGAGTACTTCTGGCAGGCTGTCCCTGTGCACCCCACTGGTTTTGATCATGTCTTTGTTGGTTACCTTGATTCAGGCTTCTATTTTGGTGCTGATTCGGATAATTCTGCGTCTGGCTAGCATTTTGAGTAAAACCCGTCTGAGAAACCCTGCCTACATTCTGGTTCTGCCTCTCAATAGGGTTGCGCTGACTCTGAAATCCAGCGTGGGGAGGATATGGATTCGCATTTTGATTCGAAGCATAACCTTGATTCGAGTTATCATAACGAGGCTGCGGTGAATAACTCTGGTTTTGCCTAAACCCCTGATTGGGATTAAAATCTCCTTGACTAGGGTAACCCCGATTAACCGGAGCATTATAATCATAACTATTATTACTAGTAGTATTATAAGTGTCATTGTAGAGATTAACGTTGGTATGAGAATTGGAGTAATCGGTATACTCGTGAAGAAGGTGAGAATCGGAAGTGTGATTGAGATTGAAGGTAGGAGAAGTTTGCGATTGAGGGTTAGGGGTGTGAGCATGGTTGGTGGTGGATAGGCATTTGGGGTTTAGGGTTAGGGTTTTGGGGATTGAATGAAATGGGAATGAAGAGCGTACCTTGTAAGAAGAAGAAGATGAAGAAGAAGATGAAGAAGAAGCAATGGTGACAGTGACGCGAGCTCGGAGAATCCCGGTTAGAGAAGACGCCATTGTTGCTGCTTGCTGATTTTATTTCAGTGGTCAAAATGAAGGCTTAAACCCTCCACGCAGATAAAAAACACCTTCACTAGTTCACTATACTAACTAGGACTTATGGCTACCCATGTTTTTGTTCATCAAAACTCATTCAATATTAACTATGCGAAATTTCAATTTACTATTTTATTGTAAAATTTATAAATTTATAATTTATAATTTTTATATTATTATAAAATTAATAATTACATTGTAATATTCATTATAATGCAATATAATTTTTAATAAGATTAAATTATATAATGTGTTGCAAAAGAAGAAAAATGCATTTTGGTCCGCTAACTACCCTGACAATATTCCTTTTTATAATAGTATAGATTATGTTTACATTTAGTTCAGCTCAATTCGTCGTATATTTTTATGTTATTATTTAGTTTATTCATTTTGTTCAGGCGAAGATAATATAACATATCTCCAGTTGGAGAAATTATATGCAACCCACTATAATCATGTTTAGCAAAACTAGCTGAATAATTAGCTCGTAGCTGGTTAGATAGATTTTTCTTTTCAACAAGTTAACTTGATTAGCTTCTCAAACTAGCTAGCTTTTCAGCTAGCTCGTTTGAAAAGTTGTGTTCACGTTACGAGTTTTTTATTAAAAAAAACTCATGGAGCTGAAATGCTAACTAAAAATATAGTGGTAAATAGAGTCTATCTTTACCACGTCGTCATCATCCTTTTTGAAACTATCGGCAATTTTCAACTACAACAGTTGAGACCCGAATTATTTTGTTTTCACAAAATTTTCAAACTAAATTTCTCATTTAATTTCTCTTCTCAATTACTTGAATCTTTATTCTCCAATTTATTTTAAATTTAGTTAATTAATTAGAACAAAATAACATTAAAACTTTAAAATACATTATTTAAAAATATAAATTACATTATTTCATAATGCTAAACTACTTAGAAATTGTAAATTATAATAATTTTAATTGAAAATCGCACAATATTCCATACACATCGAGGAATTATGTCAATACGAGAGTGTGCAAGACCTCATCGAGCATATATGACAAAATTGTAAGATGAGTCATTATAATCTAGAATATATTTTTCAAATGCATTTAAAAGTTTAATATTATTTGTATTCTAAATTCTAGAAGGGATGTATTATAAATGTATAAGTGTGTTGAAAACGAAGCGCAGTTCAGTTCATAAGACGCTTCAACTAATAGGTTAGGGTTCGAATCACACTTTAACCGTTTTAAAAAAAAAGTGTATAAGTGTGTTTCGTTTATTAAATGAACAATAGAAGAATACAACAATATCTAACGAAGAAAATAATATGAAATGAAAGAAAACAAAAAAAGTAAATAATAACACAAAATCAAAATAAATAATAAAATAAGAAGAGATTAAAATATACTAGAAGGGACAAATTAAAGAAATAAAATCAAAAAGTATAAAAAAAATGGAGTTGGACGAGTCCCAAATTTTACAACTAATCCCATGTGTTGTGACTTCATTCTAAGGCTCCAACAGAGTCCCTATCGAGTCCCGAACTGTTGGGACTTAGTCTCCAACTCTATTGGCGATGGTTTAATTCAATTTTGGTACTTTCATATTTGTTAAATTTTAATACTCTATTAATTATATTTAACAGAGCCGCTAATTTTGATCGAATTAAAAAGAATTAATGTGAATTAGTCAATTTTCCGATAAAGCATCATCATCATAAATGAAGTTGAAGCTAATTAAGCTTTTCCAAACACTCAAAAAGTGTGCCCAGACACTATAAAGTCTAAACTGTGTAGGAGTTACCCAGAAGAAAGCTATTGAACCAGAACACAAGATTGGACCCAGAAAACAATTGAACTCAGACTGCTCGAGCAACAGCCCCTAAACCCAAAAGCCCCAATGCATATGAAGAAATTATCGAATTAGGGCTTCGTACAAGTTGAGGTTTATGGGTCTCCAGCTTCATATATTTGGCTAGTATTCAAGTCCCCAAAGCTCAAAAAAAAATTCATGGCAACTCTAAAATAGACCCTTAACTCTCAAAAACCACAATAATCAACTCAAAACAGTGATCTAAGCAATGAAAGACAAAAAACATGGCAAAATAAATATCTCCAATGTAATTTGTATATATTTTAAAACTGGCAAGCCTCTTCAACAAAAGAACATAACTGCTAATAGCTCTGAATAAAGGTTTTCATGTAAAGTTATTAACACAGAACAGCACTTACCCATATATGGACATAGAACTAACCCATATACGGACATAGAATTGACCATATATGGACATAGACCTAACCCATATATGGACTTGCAAAATCATTCACTTGATTTGAACTTTGGATGCAAACATCATATGGTCTGTATATGTTCACCTAAGCAGTTGCTGTATCAGTTGAGTTCCCAGTCAAAAGAACTTGTGCTTTCGCTGCCCCCACCTTTGTACATTTTCCGACTGAAACTGAGGCTTCTGGATTACCGAAAATGGTTCCAAAAGTTTCAGGAATTTCAGTTCAATCTTCTGCTTTTTTTGTTTCCAACTTGAGAGCTTACGTACAAGTGAGCAGCTCTCGAGGACGACGGTCATTTATAAATGATGGCCCAGCATAGCACGGGAAGTCCGATTGGGGCTGGTCTGCGATTTCAAAACCTACAAGACCATCCATCAGTTATAGTTTCCATGGAGTAATAATCATCTACTAGGAACAATATTTTATATCATAAAATTGCGAACTTTCATCTTTGGTCTACTAACTCCTATTCAGTCACGTCAGAACTCATTAGTTGGGAAAAACTATCAATAACTGTAAGCCCTTCACATTTTCAGAAATCTCTCATGTCAAGTAATGCATAGACTTTGTATGTATTAGCATTGTCAAATTTCACAGCATTTATAAATTTAGAAAACCACAGGAGACATTATAATCAGGTCAATCCTCTTGTCAAAACTATAGTGAAGTCCGTACCTGTTAGACCTGCCGAACTAAGACCATCACTGTTACTTGAACTTGGATATGTTACTGGCTCATCAATGAGTTCTTTCTTTTCTTTAGCCTTCTCTGCAGTTGTACCAATGGAAGGAAGAAACGGATCCACATAGTGGGTCCTTCTGCGCTTATCTTTCTTCACATCTCCTTCGAAATACATTTAAGAAGATATTTCAGATATAAGAAATGCATTAATTATAGGGAAAACGTGAAATGAATTATACAAGGTACAAGGCAAACATAACTTGTTACAATTTGAATGCAGTTAGGTCTATCATGGATAAATTCAGGGTGAATTAAAAACATAAAGATATACAAGTGAAGTCACTCCTCTTTGAGTTCGTATTTCTGCCATTTATCTATGGATATATAAAACCTTGCCAAAGAAACCTATTTGAAAGACCTGCAGAAGAACCTACTTGACGAGGCCACGAGGACTTGATTAAACAGGTCCCTCTACAAGCGCTAGGGAAGAGTTTTAAGGAGCTTCAGATTCTGGTTAGAGAAGGTTATGCAAGAGAGGTTACACAATGAATTGTTAAAGAGGTGGAGGCTCAATAGTCCATTTTTTGAAACTACAAAAGACAGAAAGAATAAAAATAGCTTTGTAGCTAGAACAGTCAACAGACGCACAAGGAAGGAAAATGAGAGAGATGGAAGTAAATGAAGCAACATGGAAGAGAGACCACTGCATGAGACCAAGGAATTCTGGATTTAAATAGCATTGGTGATGTTAAATCCCAAGGAATTTTTGGAGCAAGAGTTTTCAAAGTCTCATAGGAAATGACCAATGATGAGTTTGTGGCAGCTGTCAAGGATTTCTTTATTTGAGGAGAAGTAGCAGTTTCTCCAAGCGATCAATTAAAACTTGATTACTCTTATTAAAAAGAAAGCCAATTCCAAATCGTAGAATTGACTCATCTTTCTTAACGTCAGGAACGACCAGGCACAACCATACTCCACGTGTCAGGCCCACTCTTCCAACTTGAGTAATGTCAGGTGGTATTTACTGATGTTAGGAAGGACAGGTTTTTCATAAGCCTTGAGTCGGTAATAAAGGGAAAGAGAAAAATGGCACAGAAAGGAAAACTTCTGCAACAACTTTTTTATGGATGGATTCGGTATTATGCTGGAAAAAGGGTGTTGCCTATGTTGATGAATTTTGACAGTTGCTAATTTTTCGGGTAGATAGATATATTCTTTTTAGGTTTCAGATTCGAAATAGAATGGCATATAAAGTGGTATACTAGGAATTAGGCTTGGATGTGGAGTTGTCTCACCATGTGAGTTAGATTGTTTTCAATGGCAAGAAACTGATAATTCCTGCTAGCTCATATTTTCATCTATTTCTGAATTATGTTCCGGAGTCCTACTTTATAGTTTGCGTATATAAGCTTCAAATGCATGTGTATATATGTATTGCTGGGAAGGAAATTCACTGAATGCACGATTGGTGTACTTATTATACAAACAGTCGTTATTGTCTTATACTCCAACTTGGAACCCCTATTCATCTCTGAAAGTGATTATGGAAGAGTTTACATTTGTAAGGATGACAATGTGTTTAGGGTATGTCCTACAGGTAGCTAGTAGAATGGGTTATGCAAAGTATAGTTTGATGCTTGGAACTGTTCAAGGTTTGCTGATTGTGTTGTTCTTTCTCATACAACACGAGAAAGAGTTGTTTTAAAAACGGGAGGGACTGATTTAGGGAAATAATACGGAAGAACATATAACAAGCACAGGTGTGCAATGTATTTACTTTGTTTTTGCCAATGTATTATGCTGAGAACAGCGATAAGGTGATTGAGGAACAAAAAGTTACTACAAGACTTCATCTACAACGGCTTAACTGTATGCCTATTATCTTGGACTACAAATCTCTGGTGGGCATCAGAACAAGTAGGAGTATTGGAGGGGTACAGGTTCTGCATCCAGGGCCCAGTGGAATATATCCTTCTGCACAATATAATTATACAGCTTATAGAAAAAGAAACTCCTTGCTACTTTTTATGTCGCTGATTATGTGTTCTGGCGATATCTGCATTAGGAAAGTGGGGATACATACACTAATCCTCAACAGTCTCGGCCAGTAAGGTACGAGTTGAATATTGGTTACTGTACAGATGCTGACTTGGCTAAAAGACTGTACTTCAGCATAACCTAGTAGGTTGAACTGTTAAGCTAGCTCCAATTATCTAGGCCTTGGTTTCAAAAGGTAAGATGACTGACCCATAATTCGAAGTCATTGGAGCAAGGCATCACAAAGAGAAGAGCATATCAGACCAAAGAAGACAATGAAGACTTGGAAGACTGTAGATTTGATGCCTTTAGAAGTAATAGACTACTTTGCCTGCTGGAACATCAACTAAATCCTTTCTAATTTGCTTATGATGTGATTCATTTAGATCTTAATAGTAGTTCAGTTATTGTAATCTTGCTAGTTAGTACTTACATTTTAAGCTTTGAACTTCGCCAAGCTAGTTGTTTTAGTTCTCTTCGAGAATTCTTTATAAACCCCCTTGATTTCCTTTTGCATACAATACATTGGAACCCCTCCCTGAGCTATTGCATGTGAGTCCAAATGGAAACATCACTAACTAACTAGCCTTGGATTAAATCCTGAGCTAGAGGATATAACTTCTATTTGGATTTAATTGCAACCCTTTGTTCTTGGCTTCACACTTTCTTTTAGATACATACTAGACGATATGGTGGCTACATTTTTAATTCAAGCAAGAACCAGTGTGGGGATGATTCCTCCCTTTTATTTAAAAAATACTAAGTCTCATTAAAGTCCCCTTACATTTGGAGAGTTCGGAGATACCCCTAATTTTTAACAGATATTATCTAGTTTTTATATAAATAGCATGCGTTTTAGTTTTTACCAATATTTGTCTAGTTTTTCATGTTATATCTTTATGTTGTGCATTTGTATTGAACCGTCTATTTTTTAATATGTACTGTCTAGTTTTTACAACATATTGTCTAGTTTTGTAACTATATTGTCTAGTTTTATAAATGATCTTGTTTAGTTTTATTACTTGTACAGAAATTTCATTCGGTGTAATCTATATTGTCTAGTTTTTACATTAAATTGTTTAGTTTTTACATTATATTATCTAGTTTATAAAAGGAATTCTCTAATGATATTAAATTTATAATATTGTTTAGTTTTTACATTTTATTGTCTAGTTTTTTCTTGACCCGTTTTTAATGAATCCGGGTCAAAAGATTCGCAAAAAATCATCTAAAGTCAAGCGCGAAAAAAAGGTATAATTGTCTAGTTTTACCATTTTGAGGGGACTTTCGGGACTCTCCAAAATGTAGGGGTCTCTCGCAAGATGAACTCTTTAAAAAAAATGATCGATTGGTACTTGTGATAATTTGTTTATAGGTGAGTTAATACAAGTGGGAAAGGATGCATTTGGTTGGTTTAACTAGTTTCTAGTGTGAGGTTCTGTCACTATATATGGGAAAGTACAACCTGAGGCTCTGTTGCAAATGTAATATGTGGCTTACATGTCAGAAACAGAGTTAAATTAAAACCATGTGACCAGTTGCGATAGGTATGAGTGTAAGCACTGGGTAATATTTAAAACAAAAATACTTTGAACTTACTGGAAACACTTTGACAGGGTAAACATTCGATAGAGATCAATGTTTAATGAAAGAGTATAAGATAAGAAAAGGCTTACCACAATCTGCCCCTTTCCTGGAAGCATCCAGATTCATAAGACTTATAGCAGCATTCATGACATCAAAGCTATTCACTCGAACTATATGTACCTACAAAGTCATAATAATGCTCAATTAGACGTTATATAAACATCAATTAGACCTTATAGCAAAACAAATGAGCAAGTATATGATGAGAAATGCATTGGATAAATGTCATCGCACAAAGGGATTGAATAGGTGATACTGAAAGCTTTAGCTGCAATAGTTCACATCAGAATTCGGGATCCGAGTTCTAGATTCTCCGTACTACATTTAAATATATGCCAACAGAAAGCTGCAAATATTTCTTGGTATATTTTAGAAAGTTCAACACAATCATATGCTAGTTTCACTTCCCCAAAATTCCAATACTTAGGGAAAAGCTCCATACCCAAGACGGCAAGAACCATAGTGAAGATGTTGTAAAAAGTATACAAAAAAGAAAAATAGAAGACAAAAAAATCAGTTCAATGGGAAATTATAGTGAACACAAGTGATAATCGAGAAATCTGGAATCAAGACTAAGTAAACAAAATCGTTCTCTCAAATATTATAAGTAGCTACTCCTATGTGATTCTTTTAACAAAGTTCTATAAAATAGCCCAAGGAAGAGCAGTTTAGATCTAATATTCACAACAAATAAACATAGAGTACCTTCAGTCTGCAGTATCCAACCAGTTGGAAAATTAGCAAGTCGCCTTTGAGCAACCTGTGGGATATGGAGAACCCTCTCCACCCAGCACTCAACCCATGGCTTTTGAAAATAAACGATGTCGTGTATTCATTTCCCCATTCATCCACCAGCACAATGGAGGCATCTTCATTTGGCAGAAAGCGGGTAGAGAACTTTGTCGGAAAATGCTGTCATAACAAGAGTTAGCACAAACATCTCCTTCCCAAAGTTGGTCATAAAATAATGAAGCAGCAAAAAAAAAATAATCAGTCTTACCAACCAAAATCCACGAGAGACATTTGATGGGAGCATGCACTTGACACAGTGTGGATCTCCATTATCCAATTGTGATAGCACTCTTGCTGCTCGATCCATAACAATGAACTTGGCTTCAGCATCCTCATATATATCAGTGTATCTAGTTCTCTTGTATGACACGCTGCTGCAAGAGACAACATGATAAAAACTGGGCAATTAGTGATGGTTAATTTTTAGAATATGACCTGAAAATGTAAAATCCATTCTCTTCTTCTACCTCTTTAGTTTCTTAGAATCATCTGAGATTACCTGTTCAAGATGTCAATAGAATTATTAGTGCACCATCATCAACTAGTATAGCTTGCTTGAACAAATTACGCATTCAGTTTTGATGACTCTTGATAAATTCACTAATTAAAATATTTTGGTAAATAATGGTAAGTGGCAAAAGATTCTCAAGCATTTGGCTGGTACAAAGGGCTGTTTGTTTTTGTTATAATTCGTAAACAAAAAGCCACCAAGTAGGATCAAGCAATGAGTCCATTATCCAAAGACAGTACTACTATACTAGTCATGAAGATGCAATAATATTGTTACAGCAAGGGAAGTGTAGATTAGACAGTGGAAATACTCAATGTCACAGTTGATTAGGAGCTCATAAGAAAAGAAGACAAAATTGATCTACCATATAACCGAAACTCTTAAACTGAGTAGATATTATAATTCGAAACGTGAAACGGGGGAAACTGCAGAGTCATGCCACCACATGCAACTGACGAAGGGAATTTGAGATATGATGCATGTCACAGGCTCACAGCATCAAAGAACAAGAGACCCCATCCTAATGAACAAAGTTGGGCTTTTTGGCCTAGATGATGGCACTCAATTTGAGGTATGATTCATGTCACAGCATCAAAGAACAAGCGACTTGATCATAATTAACTAACTAACTTTGATATTTTGGCCTGGATGATGGCACTACATGAAACTTCTAGAGCTAATCTATTATAGTCTAGCATTATAAGCATCCATAGTCCTCATTCACAAAGTGCTTTGCGTATTGTTCAGTTTCTCATAATTGCCTAATGCTTCCCAACATTAGGTGTCATTTCCTTTGAATGCAATTATCAAATAGCGACCCAGACCAAGAACATAGACACGCATGCGAGTAAAACCTAGTCAAATTCGGCGAATCCCAATTCCACGATAAATGCTAGGGTTTCAAACATTCCAGCTTTCCATAAAAAGCCATCTACCACACAACGCAGAACTTAATCATGCGGCGCTGACACCGATGAACTTAAACATCCGGTGACGATACATAAGACCCTAAAACATGCGCCGCCACATAAGAACTTAAAACATGCTGTGGTGTGGCAACGGAGAACTCAAACACACGGCTGCGGTGCACGAAATCGTTAGATCTCTATACACCCACATCAAAATCAATCTAAAACTAATACAGGTGAATCTCAAGGATCAAACTCAATGACATTCAACAGATAGAAAAGCATCAGGAACAAGTTCATATCATACAATTAACATCTAATCAATTCAGTAGCATAGAAAGAGAAAACAGAAACAGAGAAAGCAAACACAAACTGACTTTTTTCCCCTTGGATTTATTAAGTTTCTTAGGCTTCTTCCCCTTAGAACCCTTTTTCATGCTTGCTCCTTGAATAGTTTGCTTCTTCTTTTTCTTTTTCTGCAAATAAAAACAACAAGAAAATGAAAAACAATGTCGAAACAACCAATATATAGCCACCGAAAAAGCAACCTAATAAGGAAAAAAAGTAAAGTTGAACAATGTTATTAGTAATCAATAATAGATGAAGAAAACAACCTTAGGCTGGGGTAAATCTGTTGGGTCTTTTTGAAAAACTTCATAATTTTGAATCTGATCAACAACAGTATGGTGTTGTTCCTGTACTACCTTTTTGAGCTTGATTTGCATATTTTGTGGGTTCTTGCAATATCAGGAACACAAACTAAAAGTTTTACTGAATGAAGTTCAAGTAATAATAAAAATAATAATATTTGATTTAATTTTAATTTTTGTATGGTCTCAGGAAAGGAGAAAGCGACAGCCAGCAGGTAGAGTTTGTTTACCTT
Organism: Plantago elongata; assembly: GCA_036897095.1. Taxonomy (NCBI): domain Eukaryota; kingdom Viridiplantae; phylum Streptophyta; class Magnoliopsida; order Lamiales; family Plantaginaceae; genus Plantago; species Plantago elongata. The sequence continues at coordinate 18,002 of JAYMSP010003806.1, forward strand.
GTCCAGATAGGCACGCCAAAGGCAGATATAGCCACACTTGTAATTAACTAAAGGGATAATTACATAGCTCCCGTGCAGAATGCCTATGTTGTATCTGGATCCTCCGAATCAACAATTACATTCAGGTTCATAATTTCAAAAAACGTTGACCAGCTTAATTCCCAATTCATTTTAATTGCAAACCAAACACAGCCTTAACAATTCTTTGTCTTTTTCCTTCTCCATTCACCTGTTATCAAAACAAAACCAGACAAGTCACTATTTCACTATCCATTCCCAAGTTTACGAGAAAAACTCTCCCATGGCGGATTTCTTGATTTGCTACCCATTTGCATCTGAATTTTACAAATCACTTGTTTAGTAACTGAGGTCCATGAATTTTTCGAAATCCCCAAAATCATCCAAAAATAAGAA
>JAYMSP010003807.1:0-18401 GCA_036897095.1 Plantago elongata
ACATTATCTGTACGGTGCGACTTTCGAGATAGTCACTGATCACAAGAGTTTGAAATATCTCTTCACTCAGAAAGAACTTAACATGTGACAGCGACGCTGGATGGAGTTCTTGGAAGACTATGACTGTACTATTTCGTATCAGTCAGGCAAAGCCGACGTAGTAGCAGATGCTTTGAGTCGGAAAAGAGACAGCGTCTCAACTACACTTAAACTAAGAGTTCTGCAAATGAAGCCGAGATTTGGATACAGTGGTCTTGCTATAAGATCCGCCCTGCATGAACAGATCAAGGAAGCACAACCATTGGACCCTGCCTTCAATCAACTGAAGGCAGAAATTCAGGGAAAGAAATCCCTTTTGCAATTGGATCAGGAAGGAGTACTGCGGTACAAGGAAAGACTCTGGATCCCAAGGGAATTGAGGAATCGAATCCTCAATGAAGGACATCGGACCATCTATAATATTCATCCTGGCGGAAACAAGATGTACGCCAACCTCAAGGAAAAAATTCTGGTGGCATGGAATGAAACGAGATATTGCCGCCTACGTACAGAAATGCTTAACATGTCAGATGGTAAAAGCCGAGAACCAACGACCAGCTGGATTGCTGCAACCCCTGCCGATTCCTTGCTGGAAATGGGACCAGATCACCATGGATTTTGTTACCGGATTTCCAAAGATCCATGGATATGACAGTATCTGGGTGATCGTGGACAGATTAACTTAATCTGCACATTTTATCCCCGTTGGATCACATTACAACGTAGAAAAATTGGCGGAACTTTACATACGAGTAATTGTTCGATTACATGGAATACATGTCAGCATCGTCTCTGACAGAGATCCAAAGTTTACTTTGCGACTCTGGCAACAACTGCAACAATGTTTAGGGTCACAGCTGAATTTTAGCACGGCTGCTCACCCGGAAACCGACGGACAATCGGAAGGAACTATCCGATTTCTTGAAGATTTACTCAGGTCCTGCAACTTAGATTTTCCAGGAACCTGGATCAAGCATTTACCATTGATCAAGTTCACTTATAACAAAAGCTACCAAGCTTCAATTCAAATGGCACCATATGAGGCACTCTACGGTCGTAAATGCCGATCACCATTGGACTGGGATATGGAGGACAGGAAAACTACCTCCACGCAAGCGGGAAATGCCTTACATCCTGAAATAGTTCAGGAGTCGATTGAGAAAGTACAGATGATACGGCAAAGGATTAAAGCGGCTCAAGACAGACAAAAATCCTACGCCGATCGTCGATGGAAGCACTTGGAATTTGAAGAAGGTAACCAAGTGTTCTTGAAGATTTCCCCAAGGAAAGGAATTAAGCGGATTGGGAAATGAGGAAAACTTGCTCCTCGATACATTGGACCTTTGAGATAACCCAGAGAGTGGGACCAGTTGCTTACGAATTAGCACTACCCCTGAACCTTACTGGAATCCACAACGTATTCCACGTCTCCCAACTTAAAAAATATCACCCCGACCCGGAGCATGTTATCCAACCCACCGAAGTTAAACTCGAGAAAAATCTGACCTATGTAGAGAAGCCCCTTCGCATCTTAGATACCCAGGTCAAAGAGCTTAGGAACAAGCAGATTTCTCAAGTCAAGATTCTCTGGCAGAATCACACTATCGAAGAGGCCATTTGGGAAAAGAAAGCCGAGATGCGAGAGAAATATCCCTACCTGTTCACTGAAGATAGGTCGAATTTGGAGGACCAAATTCCCTAAAGTGGGGGAGAATGTAAGGTCCGTCAAATTTCCCCGTTTATCCGAAATTTTTATTTAAATATTAATTTTATTATTTCGAACGAGTGAAAATATTACGTAAGTAGGTTAGGTCGAATTTAGGATTTTAACGCCGAGCGGATTCGACGTTAAAATGAAATTTCGTAATTCATTAATAAAATAATAATAAATATAGTAAAATAAAAATTATTTATTTTATTTTTCCTATGGCTCGAGTACGAGTTGAAAAGTGTCCGGGAATCGATTTTCTATTTTTCCGGATTTAATTCGCGAGTTGTTTGTATAAGGTCCGCCAAATTTCATCGATTTTTCGGTACATGAATAAAATATTAATTTTATTATTTCGAACGAGTAAGAAAATTTCGTAAATAGGTTAGGTCGAATTTCGTATTTTAACGCCGAGCGAATTCGACGTTAAAATAGAAAACTAGTTTATTCCGAATAAAATAATATTAAAAATTTTAAAATAAAAATTATTTATTTTATTTTTCCGGTGGCTCAAGAATGCCTCGATAAATGTTCAGGAAGTGATTTGCCATTTTTCCGAAATTTATTTACGAGTGATTTAGTAGCCAGAATGAATTAGTTATATATAGTTGGGAAAGGACATAGATACCCTTAATTGCCATTTTTCTTCCTTTTACCAACAAGGGTATTTTCGTCATTGCAACATCTTCATCTTCCCCAAATTGAAGATGAACGGAAATTACAGTGCCATTGTTGGCTGTTCACCGCGCCATCTCCGTTCTTTCTTCTCCCCGTTTTCTTTCTCTCTTATGTTCGATCATCGTCTATTCCTCCGCGCCAATCCGATCACGCCACCTGAAATTCCCTCGTGCCATCATGCTCGCCCCCCCCCCCCCCTCCGACAGTCTGGGGTTGACATTGCTACCATCCATTTTGATCGGACTGAGCCTGGGAGATCGGGAAGCACTGACCTAACCAGTTACTCGCCTGGAGGTTGATGCTGCTCTGAAAGGGATTGGAGTTGTAAAGGCATCGGGAATAGATGGTTTTAACGCTTATTTCTTCAAACGGGCGTGGTCTATTATCGGGAAGAATGTATATGAGGCGGTCTTTGACTTCTTTGTTACTTTTATACTTTACCCATCGTTGAATTACACCCTAATTACATTGATTCCAAATACACCGGAGGCGGTTAGAGTGAAGGACATGTGATCGATCGCGTGTTGTACTACTGCTTATAAGATAATCTCTAAGGTTCTAACATCTTGGTTGGGAAGAGTAATCAATAGTATAGTGGATGCCAGTCAATTAGCATTCTTGCCAGAAAAGGTAATCAAGACAACATCTTACTTGCTTAGGAGTTAATCAACGGATACAGTCTGGAGGGTATCTCACCTAGTTGTATGATTCAAATGTATATACATAAGGCATACAACACAATGGAATGGGGAGCCTTAGAGGTGATTATGTGTGAGTTGGCTTATGAGCTTCGTGACGACTGTATACTACAGGTTTTTGATTAATGGAGTGTCTTCGAAGCTGCTAAAAGCACGAAGGGGACTGAGACAAGGTGACCCGCTATCCCCTTACCTCTTTGTGCTTGTGCTGGAATATCTACATCGAAGCTTGCAGAAGTTACATACTATCCTGGATTTTAACTTCCACCCGAAGTGTGAGAAACTGCATATCACTGACATGTACTTTAAGGATGATCTTATGCTTTTTATGCGTGGGGATGTGAGATCCGTCGAGTTAATTATGGCACAATTCAAGGTTTTTTTTAATGCTACAGGGTTGCGGGCCAACCAGGCGAAGACATAAGTCTTTTGTGGTGGTGTGGTAGTTGCGGACCGGCTAAACACCACGACTACCACGGGATACAGTTTGGCAGTCTACCGGTGTGATATCTTGGATTGCATAAACAGATCACGGCTAGACAATAACAACTCCTCATCAATCGGATTTCGGGAAGGAAGAGTAAACCATTGGTCGACTAGATTATTGAGTTATGTGGGCCGGGAACAACTAATTCAGAGTGTTATCACTTCCATTACGACGTATTGCTTTCCGGAGAAGATCTTGGATCAGACTCAGCACATTTGTCGAAGTTTTCTATGGAGTGGGAACAATGGGAATTACCGGTAAGCGTTGATCTCCGAAACCAAGTATGTGCACCAATATGTTGTAAGGGACTAAACATAATCTCACTTCCCGAATGGAACAAAACTCTAATCTGTAAGCTCCTATGGAAGATTTAAACAAAGGCAAATTCGTTATGGGTAAGGTGGATTCATAGTTATTACATTCAGCTCCAACCGAAGGATGAGTGGAGGGTGCCTTTAAGCATCTCCTCGATTGTCAAAGCCATTATACGAGTACGAGAAAATGTGTGGGGGACACATGAATGGCAAGAGCAGTTAGTCACTCCCCGGTTCTCACTCTGAAATTTTGACCAGTTATTTAGGGGTTTCCCTAAGAAAGTAGAATGGAGAGATATAATTATTAGGAATCCTGCTAGGCCAAAGGAAAGGCTTATAATTTGGCTATACTCCACCGATGATTGGCTACGAAGGATCGATTGACCTAATTTGAAATTGATACAGATGGAAAATGTGCTTTTTGTAACGATTTAGAATCTGTTGACCACCTATTCTTCCAATCCCGCCATCACATATGTGATTATGAAGAGAAGTTTGGATTGGATGCATATCACCCACCCATGGCTCACAATTTGGTAGCAACTACTAGTCTGGCTACGCAGGATGACTCGGGGTAAGGGCGTCGAACCTACATCATTCGAGTTGTAATGGCAGAGATTTTTTTTTATCAGGTGGCAAAGATAGTCTATCACATTTGGATGACGCGAAACGACATATTCTTCCAGCAAAATAATTGGGAACAACATGTAGTCTATCGAGATATCACTCATGTCGTAGTACGGCTTCGATGCTGATTTGGAGTAGGTGTGGCTCTTATTTCGACTATTTCTGATACTTAGTATAGTTAATTTGTTTCATATTTAGTAGTAGTTCGTTTTGGGCTTGGATATCTATTAGCCCCTAAATGTACGTAATTGATTTTTGGTTTAATAAGACAAGTTCTTTCATTCAAAAAAAAAAAAAGAGTATTGTGCAACTATGTCTATATTAATTGTTACTTCCTTTCATATGAAGCATGATTGAACTATGCTATTTAAATGTGATTGATAATATTGACTTTGTTGTTTGTAGGTGTATAATGAGAAGATACTTTTGAAGTGTTCTGACTTCAACGACTTCTAGTTCTTTTTTGGATGCTTCAAATACAAAGATGTGTGTAGAGTTGAATGAAGCTGATATTATTTCTGATCCGGGTAAACGCATTCCGATCGATTCATATCATCCTAATATTAGAGATGAAGTTTGTCGGACATACTTATTAAAAGGTCAACGTCAACCTAGAGATCATGACTTTAAGGAAAATAAAATGTCGAGATGGATGAGAAGGTATAAGGCTGAGTATATTTGATGAGTTTCAATAGATGGAGTAAAGTGTATCTCAAGAATCAACATTTTTGTTTGAATTGTTATCTATTTAAAAAGGTAATTGGATCTCTAGCAGGTGCAGGTGTGTATGTGTCAACGAGGTTTGAAAATTGGAAAAATTCTATTGAGCGTCATGTTGCAAAAACTAATAACAACCACAATGAAGTTAAGCGAAAATGTGAAGATTTGCTAAATCAGCGTCAGAGTATCTCTTATATTTTTTCCAACCAAAATCTTGCATCACATGATTCTTATCGTGTGAGATTGATGGTGACCTTATTGTGTGTCTGTTATCTTCTCACACAAGGTATGACATTTTGTGCCATGACGAATATGATAACAAGGGTAATTTTCTTGAACTTGTCGGTTGGGCTAAATTCATCAATAAGCATCTTGAAAAGCATTTACGTTCTCAAGGTTCTGGTAATAATCAAATGACTTCTACAATATTCAGAATGGTATGGTGAATGCTTGCTCATCACTTTCTATAAATGAAATCATCAAGGATAAAGGTGATTCATTCTATGCTTTTTTAGTTGATGAGTCCAAGGATTCCTCTGTGCAAGGTTCTTTGTTATGTGAATAAAGATGGGAAGGTGGTGGAGTGATTCATAGGAGTTGAACATGTAAGTGATATGTCTACCAAATCTTTGAAGAGTGCTATAGACAATATGTTTTCTAAACATAAGTTATACATATCGAAATTTAGGGGTCAGAGATACGATGGAGCAAGCAACATGAGTGGTGCTTTTAACTGATTGAAGTCTATAATATTGGAAGAAAATGCATATGAATTCTTTGTACATTACTTTGCTCATCAGCTTGAACTGGTGGTTATTTTTGTTTTAAAGAATAATTTGGATGTAGGTGATTTTTTTAACTATACCAATATTGTTGGCAATATCTTTCTACTTCTTGTTAAAGGTTGGATGATCTCAAGCATATACATCACGTGAAGACATTTGAGATGTTGGAGAGTGGAGAAATTTATAGTGAAACTGGACAAAATCAACAAACTACTCTCAAACGCCCAAGTGATACCCATTGGGATAGGGCTGAGCAGAAATGAGACCGGACCGAAAAATCGGTCCTCGGACTGGCCCTAACCCGATTAGGTCTGGTCCTCGGTCTTTAATATTTGAAAATTTTGGTCCTCGGTCCGGTCCGGACCGAAAAACTGCGGGCTGAACCGATTAGGACCGATCCTTCCTCCAACTAAAACCCTAACCCCACAAGGCCACAATTCCTCTCCTTCCTCCACCACTGCTTGCCTCTCCTCCGCCACCGGCACCACTCCTCCGACACCACGCCGCCACACCTCTCCTTCGACACCACTCCTTCGCCTCTCATTTGACACCACTCCTCCGCCTCCACGTGCTCTATTTTCTGCCACCACACCTTCACCCCTCTCTTCCGTCCATCCACCCCGACTCTATGTTGTCTCCTCCGCGAGCGCGACTACTGATCCACCTCCGTCCGTCCACCACACTTCCACCCCCGCCTCCACGCGGCCGCTCAATGACAGATCCAAAAGCAAAAGAAGTATACAAAAGAGAAGACATAGGAGAAGATATCAAAATTTACAGAAAGCAGATATGGTGTCTGGACTATAGATTATTTATCCTCATGTTTTGGTTGATTGGAATTTTGAAGGTTTCTAAAATTTTTGGCAACTGTGATGTTTTCCCCTGTAATTTTGTATTTTTAATATTTTTTTTAATTTTTCCGATCTGGTCGGTCCAAGACCGGACCGGACCGATTTTTTTGGTTCGGTCCGGTCCTAGACCGAACATTTTTAGGTTTGGACCTCGGGATGAAAATATTGCTAAATATCGGTCCGGGCCATTTCGGGCCATGCTCGGTTCGGTGCGGACCTGGCCCGATGCTCCCCTACATTGGAGTTCATACCATGCTGCAATCATTCGTCTTATGACTATGTTGTCTTGAGTTTTAGATGTTCTAGATAATATTGAAACTCATGGTAGTCTCGGTGAGCAACGTTCTATGGCAAGGGACTGAGAAGTATGCACCATAAAATGGTAGATATTCATTTGTGTTTACAATGCATTTGATGAAAAGAATTTTGGGCATCACTCATGAATTATCACAAGCATTACAATGAAAGAAGCAAGATATTATGAATGCTATGACTTTGGTTCGTGCAGTTAAGCACATATTGCATACTTTGAGGGAGAATGTGGGATGCATTCTTGAAAGAAGTTGATGACTTTTGTTTGAAGCATTTCAAAACCTTTTATGTCTTTTGATTCTTAGAATAGGTCTTTACATTCACCGTTGTGTCCTTCTCTGTTTGTCTTTTGTTTTAGAGTCACTGTTACTTTAATTGGTGTAGCAACATCGATACCAATAGTGAAGCAAACTAATTAGTACAAAGTCCCGATCCTCATATTCTAACAATTGGCATCAAGATTCAGACACTTTAAATCAATTAGTGTTTAGATTTTGTACTAATTATGGAAACTCTAATTTTAATACTAACAAACTGCTGATTCTTGATGGCACAAACTATATGTATTGAAAAACCATGCTGAGAACTCACATCAAATCAATTGATGTGCATTCTTGTAAAACTGTTTAAGATGGGTGCTAGTTTCCTTTGCTACCTCCAGATGTTGACGGAGATGTAGTACCGAAACCTGAAAACAAATGGTTAGTTGGAGAATTGGCGGATTTGGCATATCATGAGAAAGCTCATAATACTATCTTTGCATATTGTGGATTCTCACATGTTCATGTTGATCCAAAACTGTACCACAACTAAAACATCCTGGGAGATATTGCAAACACATTGCGACGGTGATCAAAGTGTCAAAGAAAGTAGAGTCTGTCTATTGTTGGGTCAGTATGAGAAACTCAAGATGGGTGGCGATGAATGAATCACCTCCTATTCTGAGAAACTTAGGATTATTTTCAATGAGTGTCAGTTGCTTGGTGAACCAATCTCTAATAAAAGGCTTGTTTACAAAGTTTGTACATTGTCTTTAAAATTTGAGATAAAGAGAACGGTCATTGAGGATACAAATCATTTAGCCACTATGGACTTTAACACTCTCATGAATAATCTAAAAGACTATGAGATCAGCTTGGAGGGCCGAAAAGAACATAAAGCTAAAATCATAGCTTTGCATACTGCCACCAACAAAGAAGATGAGAGTGATGACGAATAATCAACTTTTGTTGATTTAATGATGTTAGTGTGCCAATTAAAACTATAACAAACAATCTTAAAAGTATCATGTAGTCCCTCAAAAGTATCACACCATCTCCAAAAATATAACAAAAGAGGTTAAAACCATAATTGAAATACAATACCGACACATTCATCACATCATCCCTTAAAAGATTTACAAATTATGTTAAAACTATTATTGTAAATTTAAATGCGAACAACTTAAAATCATAACATAATATATTAAAAATATAATGAAAACGGTGTGTCTCGGCGGTTTTTTTAAAAACCCGACCGTTCAGACCGTTAAAACTTAAAAACCACGAAAAACTCAAAAATTACTTAATTTTCCTGTCCTTTAAGAAAATCTTACATTTTCTAAGACTTTGGCATAAAATTAGCTTATTAAGGCTTGTTTGGCATTTTTTTATGTTGCCCTGTTAGCATCAAAAATAGTTCTGGCAATAACGCCAGCCATATCAATTAGCAACTAAATTTATATATGAGTTCGTGATCAACTATACATCTAATGCTCATGTCATTAACTAAGTCTGCTTATGGAGGGATGTATATTTTTTTAACTAAGTCATTAAGCTCTACCTTTATCACCAAAGAATTGTTGTACATTTTATATTATCATATATTGTATGAATTTGTTTCTGTTTCGAAATCAGATCTTTTAGATTTTAACCGGAACTAAAAACTACCTATATATTTAAATTGAAAATTGATCCGGAAGTATTCGGTCAACAACCGAACTGGAATATCCGGTCCGGCTCCGATTCACTTTCCAGTTCGAACCCGAATTTGAACAACCCTAGGTATACGTGCACTTTTCTTTTCGGGAATTCACCCAAGAGAACTCCAGAGTTAATTGTGCTTGCTCTAGATTAATCCTAAAATGAGCGACCAATTGAGAAGTCTTCTAATTTGTGTATGAATGAGGACAAAGTGCGCAATACTTATTTCGGTACACCGGACCAACATATCACCCTGAAAGTCATCCATAAATAACCGTGCCGGTTTAAAGGATCGGCTCCATCGGTCAGGTAGTTAAATAAAATGAAAAGAAAGAATATACTGTATCAGTAGATTTGCAAGCAAATAAAATATACATAAATAAAATGAAAAAGAAAGAATATACTATATCAGTAGATTTGCAAGCAAATAAAATATACCTATTCGGCAGGCATATACCACAATCCACATACATGAGTGTCTTCTCCGACACAATCTCCGCCGTGAACCACCGTAGCAAATCCATTTAGGATTGATGCATGTCTAATGGATACAATACAAAGGAGAGTAGAGACCTGGATCAAAGATCAACGCTCCAAAATCACCTGGCCTCAGCCCTGGCGGATAGTGGTCAAGTGGCCATGGGCCGACGGTCGTCGCCACCACCACCAGAAGAAGTTCAAGGAAGAGTTAGACCGCCGTAAGAAGCAGCTCAGTGACTTCTGCTTCGCTGTCAAAGCCGATTCGATTCCCGATTTGCAGGAAATCCTTTGTTGCATGGTCCTTGCCGAGTGTGTCTACAAGGTGCATTGCCGATTTACTCTTCCTTTCTTGCTTCTCGATTTCAATTCGATTATTTACTTACTTTACTCGTCTCGATTAACTTTCTCCTTGAATAGAAATGATTGAATGGGTTACATTAGATTAAAACCAAAACCTATATATGAAAGCAATTGATGTTGGATTAAATTGAACCTATATGTACTTGCAGAATGTTAGATTGTCGTAATTTGGTTTTGTAATTTTGTTAATGTAGTGTAGGCAGACTGTTAAGACTTTAAGACTATCTTTTATGCCTCGATTCTGGGTAATAGTTCCGGCAGAAGAACGAACTCGTATTAGATGGCTGCTAAGCTGCAATTTAGGGGGAAGTGCTTATTGGTGTTTTTTTGTGAAACGGCTAAAGGGTGACTCAAACCCGACATATTGGTTGGAGGTGAAGGGTGACTCAAATCCCGAACTATTGGTTGGAGGTGAAGCGTCTTACCAACTGAGTTGAGCTTCGTTGTCCAATGCTTATCGGTGTTAATTAGGGGAATATGCCAACAGTTATATTTCTAATGAGTGACTGTTGAATACAAGTTTTTCCCATCCTTTATATACTTAATTAAGGTAGATTGTCGAAGATGTTCTGAAGAACAATGATAGTTTGGACCATGTAAAATAAAAATGATGATTTTTCGTATTAAAGTGTTTCACAATTACCTAATTTATACAAATGCCGTGTATTTTCCTATTGTTTTTGGACCATAACCGACGAGGTTCCTTTTTCTACATGAGTTTTTCTTTTTTTGCCCGAATAGTGTAAGGCGTTTTGGTTTTCACTGCATTGTTGTACATTTTGAACATTGCTCACTGGAAGGCTGAATATTGCATTGTTCATCCTGACAGAGACCTGCTGATGAGATGGTACGTTGGGTGAACAAATTTAAGGTTGATTTTGGAGGAGAATTGGTTCCTCTTGAACGCGTGCAACCATCTTCAGATCATGTTCCTCACAGGTGTTTGACTAAAGTATTATTTATACTTCAAAAAAATTACGTTCCTCATTGGAATTTATTAACTACCTAGAGTGCTGTGATATCTCTTCATAATTATGTTCAACAATCATCATGCCCATTGCCAATGATCTAGTGAAAAAGAATAATATGTCTTTATTAAGGCCATTGAACTAAGAACTGTTGATGTTGAGTTTCTAGATGTGTGAAAATGATCTGAATGTGGTCCAGAGAAGCTAGCTTTGTAGATCAATTTTCATGTGTCCAGGAATCTAATTTTGTCTAGTCTATATTACGTCTGAACAATGTAGCTCGAAGCATACTTATTTTTCTTTTTGAGCAGGATGTCAATCAGTATCTGTAAATACTTATTTCTGCAGCTGACTAGCATTTTGTTTTGTTTTTTCCTTTAGGTATGTTTTAGCTGAATCAGGAGACACCCTATATGCCTCCTTTATAGGAACCAAGCAGTACAAGTAAGTAACGCGAGTTACATTTTGGTGCAATGTATATTCTTCTTCATAAGAATGATCGTTTTTATTTTATTTTACTTTCTTTCTGCTCGACCTGATAAAAGGGATGTCATGGCTGATGCGAATATCTTTCAAGGTGCCATATTTCATGAAGATGCCATGGCTGGTGTAAAGGAGCTTGAGTCTATGGAACTTGACAGTGAGAAAAATGATGGGATCTCAAAATCTGTGGATACCAAGTCTAAACAAACAAGAATACCACCCAAGCCTGCTGTTCATCGGGTATGTGATCGCTTTGATTCTGACTTCTTTCGTTTTCAAATGTTCTTTATACCCTGTCAAAATTTATTTGAGCTATTGTCTTCCGGGGCTTATCCCATCTTCTATCAATGTTTTGTAGGGATTCATGGCTCGTGCTAAAGGAATACCTGCATTAGAATTGTACAGGCTAGCCCAGAAAAAAAGGCGAAAGCTTGTATTATGTGGACACTCACTTGGTGGAGCAGTATGTCTACTTTGTTAAATTTACTTCTGCTCAGGATAGGAGTCATGCTCTGACATCTCATTCTCACTCCTTGATTAATGAAACTGTTTAGGTAGCAGTCTTGGCGACCCTTGCAATTCTCAGGATTATTGCTGTTTCATCAAAAGAAACTGAAAGAGTCCAAGTAAAGTGTATAACATTCTCTCAGCCTCCAGTAGGAAATGCTGCCCTGAGAGAGTATGTCTTTTTATTTGACCCTCGTTTCTTTTCCTTTCCTATTTTCTATTTTCTATTTTCTCATTTCTAATGAACTTAAATTTGTCACTTGCCTAACCTGGTATTGTCAGCTATGTGAATGGGAAAGGATGGCATAGATATTTTAGAACATATTGCATTCCCGAAGATCTGGTTCCACGGTTATTATCTCCAGCATATTTTCATCATTACAATGCAAATAGTCCCTTGACCCCAGCTGATGCCGAATCTTCACCTCTGATTTCTAAAGAAAGCTTGGGAAATCAGAAAGCAGAGAGCTTGAGAGAGAATGAAGGAGAACAGTTGGTTCTTGGTTTAGGTCCTATGCAGAACTCTTTCTGGCGACTCTCAAGACTTGTTCCTATAGAAGGTGTTAGAAGACAATTCTATAAATATACAGGGAGAAATGTGGATCCTATTCAGACGTCTCCTGGTACTGACCCTGGTGTGGCCTCCTCATTTGATGATATTGTTGCTTCTCCGCAATCTCTTGAAATTGAAGAGAGTTCTGATGGAATTTCCTTGCGTCCTTTACCTGATAAGAAAGAAGAGATCCCTGGAGGAGTTAAAAATGGAAAATCAGTTACGACTAATAATAGTGGTGGGGATAAGAAAGTATGGCGTAGCATACCTTCGTTGCCTTCATATGTCCCTTTTGGGCAAGTACGATATTCAACTGATTCTCTTCTCTCTTTCCTCTATCGTGTTATGCATTTCCACTTACAATGCCATGTGGGGATTATTTTGTTCACATGGTCATATGAAATGCAATCATAAGCCCAATTTACTTTAACTGCCTATTTTGAGCTTATTCTTATACAGCATCGTGTATTGCTAAACATTGAAATATCATCTATGTTTTAACAGCTATATCTTTTGGGCCACTCATCTGTGGATTCGCTGTCTGGTTCAGAATACTCAAAATTGACATCGGTATGGCCACTACTTATTCATCTCTTTCCAGTTGGTGCTTTGCCCTGCTGTACATATTTTTCCATAAGCATCTTATCGCTTACCATAATGATAGTACTTTCCAGGTCAGATCTGTTATTGCTGAAGTTAAGGAGCGCTTCCAATCACATTCAATGAAGTCATATAGATCCCGGTTTCAACGGTATGATGTTATTGTAATATCAAGTTTTATTTTTGTTTAGGCAATGCGATAAATGTCCATTATCACTGACTTCGTTCTGCCAGAACGCTAACAGAAATTTGACTTTTGGATCGATTTTTGCTATTTTTCGGAGCCTCTCTCTATTCCAGTTCCCTGCACAACAAAATTTTTTAGTAAACTAATTTTGAGAATATTCCGCACGCACAGTTTGCTTCTAAATTTGGTTGCCAATCTTGTTATTTTGTTCCTGTCTGTGTTGTATACAATGGTTTGCACTCAGCCTCCAAACCTGTGAGTTTTGAGTCATGAGTCGTGCCTGCACCTTGTGCAATGGAGCTGATAACTTATCTTTTTGAAAATTGTTGTCATTTAAATGTTTTGTTTCTCTGCATTTTTTTACTCCATCCTTTGGGATAGTTTAATTTCATCAATTTTTGGTTATCCTAGCAGAATGTTTGAACTTTACTTTGGCGAAAATGCATTTTCGCTTTTGGGATGGGAGCAAGAAGTACAATTTCCGCAATTGCAAAAATGGTTAGGTAGTTCAGTCGCTGGTACTGTAGAACTTGGGCATATTGTGGAGTCTCCTGTTATACGTGCAGCTACCTCCTTGGTTCCTCTTGGCTGGAATGGTATACCTAGTGACAAGAACGCAGACCTACTCAAAGTGGACATTTCGGGTTTTGGACTACATTTATGCACGTTGGTCCAAGCTCGAGTGAATGGAAATTGGTACTTATCTTAACTTGTTTGATGTTTGATGCTACTATCTGTCACATCCTGTTACATCAGATTTTATCCTGTGGGGCTGTCTTTGCTATGTTCTCGGCCCTCACATGTTGCTAAGTTGCTCACAGTTCTCATAAACAACTCCAGGGGCATCACAGTGTATAATTCATATAGAATTTAACCTTTAAATATGCATATCTTTATTGACTGTTAACTTGCAGATATCGTGTTGCTTATCATATTTACATTTCGTAGCATTTAGGAACGTCAGTCTTTTAGGAAAAGGCCAAAAGGAAGTGTCAGTGTCTTTGCGAGTTCCTTTGTGTGTGTCTTGGTATATTATTCCATAATGTGACGTTATCTCAGTCCTTTAGAAAGCCCAGAACAAATGGAATGTTTTTGTGAAATCGCAAGAGTATGCATATTAGAGAACTTATAATATATGCACTCAATTGATAATTTGTGCCGCTTTCCTGAACTTGGGTTTATGCTTCCAAAACCTGGATTATGCGAGAAAGGATTATACAGTTGGTAAGTTCTTTTTTATATCAGAGCATCACATATCCCTTAAATTTGCCTTGCCGTAAGTTCTGCACTCTATACATAATCTTTATCTTTATCATTGTTTCGATTAAGTGCGACCTGGCTGTAATACATTTATCTATGCCAGGTGATTGGTATAATCATTTAGCTAATCGCATATGATAGTATTTTGTATACATCGTGTGCTCTCTTTTCCGTTGATTCTTAGATGAGAAGACTGTTTCATCTAGGTTCCGTACCATCATAAAACCCAGTTTAATCTACATCCGATACCATCATAAAACCCTGCAGGTGCTCAACTACCGTGGAATGTTTTCCTCCGCCTCCGGCCTATTCTCTGCATAATGACTTGTTACCAGAGATGCAGACTATGCGAATATTAGTTGGAGCTCCATTGAAACGACCACCTAAAAATCAAATATTGGAGGATAAATTGATGCCTGTATTCCCCTCTGGTGATCCAACCTGTGCTGATCTGATGTTAAAGCAAAACATGAATGCTCAAGGGAAATTCGTTCTCCCTGACGAGCTTCATGATTTTGTGGTCCTGTGTACTACTGATTTTTCTACAGTTGCCAAAGAGGTTCATGTCAGAACACGAAGGGTTCGACTTATTGGCCTTGAGGTACTGTACTTATATTTAAATATGATAGACTTTTGATTAAGTTACACCGTTAATAGTGCCTCTTACACATGACATAGGGTGCGGGGAAAACCTCACTCCTTAGGGCAATTCTAGATCAAGGCAGACCTGCTGCTGCCAAAAATCTTGATACTTTTCCTCTAGAAGTGGATGTTCGAGAAGGTGTAGCTCGTGGCTTGTTCTACTCCGACTCCATGGGAGTGAATTTGCAGGTTCTGTCACTGATCCATCTCTCATGCTAGATTTATCTCTTTGTACGAGTCCCTATTTTTAGTCCTACTCTTAAGATGCACTTTTAAGTTGGTGTCTCACATGTCAAAATCACATTACATAAATAAATTATTGTTTTCCTGTCTTTTCTTGAATACGAGGAACAAACGGTTTATAATACTTCTATGTTTTAGCATTTGGTATTTGTTTTTGGAACTTATTCATAGATAATTCATAATTGTATTGTGCAAATGATTTAAGTCAGAACAGGGCGGAGACTTCACTGTGTGAAGAGTACATCTTTCTCACTTTGTGGACATGTGTTGCTTTCACAAATGATTGAGTTCAGCTCACATTTCATGTGCTGCTTTTAGTAAGCTAAATGTTGCCTCATGCATATCTTCAAAATTTGCAACTCCCACAAAGCCCGAAAGCCTTTTAAATTTGACAAAACCTTAACTTTTTTTCAGTTTGAATCTGATTCTATAATTTTATCTACCATTCAGTTGCATTTATGTAGTACTTTTTTAGGAAATGCATGTAGGTAATGTAGGCGGCATGTGTGTCACCTTAATGCAGGCAGACACAACCTCTTTGGGGTTGTTTAGCAATCTTCACCATATATACTCTCACATATTCACTTCTTGCTGGGCTGGAAGGAATCGGGTCATAATATGGTTGATTCCAAAAAACCCGATTAATTCCAAAAAAGTTTGCCTAAAACAGCCATCTCTTGCTGAAAATGTCATTCAAAAAGACACAAGCATATGGAGGCTTTACTTTTATTCTTTAGTTAGAACGAGTTGTGGGGGGAACAGACCTAGGTGTTGGTCTGTATTGTTGAGAACTTGAGCTTATGTATTAACTCCTCTAACCTGCCACTATTTTGTAGAATTTGAATATGGAGGCCTCTCTCTTCAGGGATGAATTGTGGAAGGGAATTCGTGATCTCAGTAAGAAAGTAGATTTGGTAGTTCTTGTGCATAATTTATCTCACCGCATACCTCGATATGGCCCTTCGGATTCATCGAATCCACCAGCTCTGTCACTTCTCCTAGATGAAGCTAAGTCTCTGGGTGTCCCATGGGTTCTTGCCATAACAAATAAATTCTCTGTAAGTGCGCACCAACAAGAGGCTGCCGTTAATGCTGTAGTGCAGGCATATCAGGCATCTCCTACCACAACTGAGATTATCAATTCATGTCCATATGTCATGCCCAGTGCGGCAGGTCCATCCATCTCATGGAGTGGGATGGACAAAAATGCTGAGGGGACAACAGGAGTTCAAAAACTCATTTTTGCTCCACTTGATCTTGTCCGACGGCCATTCCAGAAGAAATCTGCCATTCTCCCAGTAGAGGGTGTAACTGCTTTGTGTCAACTTGTACACCGTGTGCTTCGCATTAATGAGGAAGCTTCTTTACAGGTATAATTTATCATCATTTCAAATAATTACCGATATTATTTCTAATGCCCCTTATGCCTAGAAGCATGACCCAATTACTTAAAGACCGAGAACCTCTGAAGATTAAACTGTAAAGAGTGAGGCTCTATGTGCCAAGTAACATATAGTGAAAGCATGAGTGCAAACAATAAAGCGTAAAATACGGAAACTACAATGAATTTTCTAAATCTATGAGATATAAAATTTATTCATATTCTACAGATATTGTTCTACAAGAATCACAAACACTCTTGAGGGATGAACAAATTGTTCTTAAATAAAGTACATTGTTTCATTGTTTTAAACAATATTGATAATGTTTTATCAAAATGAGCATTTCTCATCAACTATTTTAAATGTGAACATCAGTTTTTAACTAATACGTTGACAAACTCACATTTTTTATGTGCATGTATAAGATCAAAATTCTAAGTAAAAACCCCTAATGTTTCCGTCCCATTAACCATATTATTTGTTTGTTGGTCCTATTAGTTACTCAATAAAACGGTGCATATATACCCCTTGGTAAGGCTTACCAAGTTGTACTATAGCATATTATATGCCCCACTTGTGTAGAGTTTAAAGTGTTTGGAGTGCTTCTTGTGACTAAAGGGATGTCTCAATGCACACAACAACAAAAAAGAAAAAAAGAAAAAAAGAAAAAAAGGAAAAGAGAAGGTAAACATTATCTTGTTATCTATTAGTAATTACTAATAAATAGTTGCACAAAATTACTAACTAACAAGAG
This sequence comes from Plantago elongata, assembly GCA_036897095.1. Lineage (NCBI taxonomy): Eukaryota > Viridiplantae > Streptophyta > Magnoliopsida > Lamiales > Plantaginaceae > Plantago > Plantago elongata. The sequence goes on from JAYMSP010003807.1 coordinate 17,600, forward strand.
ACGATACCTTGAAGGGGGTTGATGTGCATTAATCATGCTACTTGATAGGTTAGGTATAGTACACTGTTAGTAACTATTGCCTTAGGGTTTTGCATGCTTGTTTATCTCCACACTTGCAATTTATTCTTCCTGCTGTAAAGGAGCTTGCAAGAGACAGAATATTTATGGAATTGGCAAGGGAGCGAGCAGCTGCTGGAGATGATGGCCAGGCCAAATCTAATTCTCTGTCGGCAGCTACTGTTGGCGCCTCTGTTGGAGCAGGTGTTGGTATTATATTTGCGGTTGTCATGGGAGCTGCCTCCGCTCTGAGGAAGCCATGAATATAATTAGTGGTTTGGTTCCTATTTTTTTGTAGAGATGACTTTGTGCAGTCGTACATAAGTAAGTTAGCTGTATCTTATCTTTCATTTAAATGTTGCAACCTGAAATAATATATTTCTCCAACATTACTTCAGAGCTTTACTTTCATTCCTTATTGTTCATTATTTGGTAAATAAAATTTCTTCATTTAATTCAAGACTCGTAGATCGTGTTCGTGTATCTGCATGTGTGATCAATCTCCAAAAGTAATTATATTAGTGCTATGTAAGATGTATGTGGCAAATGAATAACTTGAAACTGATGTATAAATATGTAGATACAATTGAAGAAACTATTGTGAGAGTCTCCCAAAACGATTCATTTGCATGTAATAATATATAATTTATAAATAACTAAAAATTTACAGTATTGAAATTGGAGTAGTAAGCAACTCCGTATACATCTAGAAGAAATCTTAGTAGCAACATCCTAAAGAATCTTC